>JARHVA010004405.1:925000-1212500 GCA_037957365.1 Torreya grandis
TAGAATGGGCATATACCCATTTTAAACAATACAAGAATAATATGAACATCCAAAATTCTAACCAATATTATGTAACACGAGTTTGGGGGATTCTTCAGAAGAATGCAATGAGTATGTAGTTGATAGTGTTTTAATCTTGTGAAGAATGAGCACATGCCCATTCTAAATAGAATAAGAATAATATGAACATCCACATGGTTTCTATTTTTTTATATAACACAAGATTAGGGGATTCCTTAGTGGAGTATTACCAGTATGAAATTTAATAGTGTATTTTAATCTTGTGTAGAATTGGCACATGCCCATTCTAAATAAGATGAGAATAATATGAACATCTAAAATTCTAACCAATATTATTTAACAAAGGTTGGGGCATTCTTTAATGGAATATTACTAGTATGCATTTGATAGTATTCCAATATAGTGTAGAATGGGTACATGCCCATTATAAATAGGATAAAAATAATATGAACATCCACACTATTTCCATTTTTTTGTAACACAAGCTTGGGGGATCTTTTAGTGGAGTAATAATAGTGTTGGGATTTATTCCCCTAGTCTAGCTTACTACTCTAGTTACACACAGAGTAAAATAATATTCCAATAAGATGACATTGGGGAATTTCATGTGAGATTTAGTCTCATGCATTCTCTTAAAGCATGAAGGTTAAGGCTGATCCTTGTCAGTTGTATCGTGTGATGGTGTATACACTAAGGGCTTAACACTAGGATGCTTGAATAAACACATAGTTATATTGCACTTAACATTAGGGTGCTTGAATAAACATATAGTTATACTGCTTAACATAACACTTATAAATTATTATACCATTCATTCCATAACTAGTTTAACATGAAAATAAAATAAGCATAGAACATAAAATTAGTAGTACTACCAATGATTCACATGAAACCATAAATGTAACACAAGTATTCCTTTGTATTAAGTATCCAGTTCAATCATGTATTAAATTAGTTCAATGTCGTAAGCATTCATTACCAACTAACAACAATAAAAATGACAGTAATCATAAGAATAACTATTCATCCCCTTCCTAAGTAGAACTTCAAGGTATTTATACAAGTTAATTTAATTCTTCAGTTACAACATATTACATATCCATTCCTCATCAAGAAAACTTGCTATATTATCCATGGATATCTTTAGTTGACAAATTTAAATTTGGTTATTTTTATCTAAATTGTGAGATATATCTTATTATGGGGTAGTGATCGAAAACTCAAAATTTTTGATTGATAGATATTTCAAGAACATGAAAATAACACAATAATATTGATTTCTCTAAGAAGAGATGTTTTATTACTCAAGATTGTAAATACAACCATATGTTTATCTCTAGGAAAAGATGTCTTATTTTAATTTTGGGTTACATCTTCATTTATACACATTTTGAAGGTAGGAGGAGAATGTAGAAGGTGACCAATTTGGAGGGAGATTAAGTGGTTTGACTTCCATGATTTATAACAATATAGAATTTGAGGAATTACTATTTTTAGAAACTTAGTATTTTTATACTACACTACTAAAATTTAAATTTGGGGCACTTCCATTGTGTTTTTGGGGATTAAAACCCATCAAGTAGATCTTGGTACCATCTCACCATGTTCTCCTCATTCTTATCTTTCCAATGGTTCAAACAGAGAGTAAATCAGAGCTATGGTGCAAAATTTATGGCTCACAAAAATTTCCTCATCAATTGAGGTAGAACCATCACCTAAATTATCATTTGAATTATTACCCAAATTAGATAGTGGAATACTTATTAGATATATGATGGTACATGATTACTTATTGTGAGTTGTTTAATGTATGCATTTACATTTTGAGTATGTTAATGTGTTACTTCAGTTATATTTTTTATTATATGTTTATCATGTGATATGATCTAACTACATGCATGTTGCAAGGTGGATGTAAGAGAACTTATCCCTTAGAGCATACCAGAGGGAGAGAATCATTAGAGAGGGTGACATAAATGGAGATTTTGAAGTTCAATAAAGATCAAGTGAGAACCTTGTAGACACCACATTAGTTAACATATGGAAGAATGCATTAAAAATAGTTGTTTATCATGTGTTTATTACTTGCTTTGGAGTGTTGCTTTCCCTTGTATTTTTGGCACATCTTATCATTAATGCTCGTAAGAATATTATTAGCAAGGGTA
This sequence comes from Torreya grandis, assembly GCA_037957365.1. Classification (NCBI taxonomy): domain Eukaryota; kingdom Viridiplantae; phylum Streptophyta; class Pinopsida; order Cupressales; family Taxaceae; genus Torreya; species Torreya grandis. The sequence continues at coordinate 927,187 of JARHVA010004405.1, forward strand.
GATTATAAAAATGAATTATTAGTAAGTTATGAAATTTCTATTTGAATTGATATAATATTTATGGATGATAATTGATTTAATAAAATCATATAATTTTGGCATTCAAGTGTTAAAATATATTTTAAAAATTGGAAATTTCCCTAGAAAAGGAAAAAAAGAGAAAAGACAAAAAAATAAAATAAAAGGAAATTTAAAGATTAAAATTATAAAATAAAAAAGATTTAAATTTAATAGAAAAATAATAAAAAGAAAACAAAAAGAAAACAAAGAAAAATATTGAAAATAAAAAGGAAAACTTTGTTTTAAAATAAGAAGAGACTATGGCTATTTATTACAAGGGGGCATCATAATTAAAGGAGAGAGCATAGTGTTTTTGGAAGGAGAGGAAAAAGGTGTAACATGTAAAAATAAGTGTAGAAGTGGGAGAAATGAAGGCAAAAAGGTAAAAGAAAATGAAATGATCAATCGATGGGTTTGTCAGGTACCCTTGGTATTCAAATTATGAATCACTATTTTGATCTATTTTTTATTGAAAGCCCCATTAAATAGGAAATAAAATACATGTATAAATATATGTGGTATATAAAAATTTGTGTGATATAAATCTATGTATGGTTGCTTTTGATTGAATGTCCTAGGCCAATAATTTTAAAATTAAAAATTAGACTATTTTGTATAATTGGTAACCATCCTCTTGCATATAACAAGAAAAGGCTAGAGTCAAAAAGATTTTGACACAATTTTACCAAAAAATATTTTGTCTCATTAATATGGACTATGAAAACCTGAAGTATTTTAAGTTTATATTTAATATCTAAAGTGTTATGATCACGTTGATGATTATGACAGTCTATATTTAAGATAAATTATCATATTAATTTCCTAAAAAAAACAAAGGTTTATAGGTTATAGCAAGTCTAATAAATAAAATATGAGAATGAGTTAGATATTAGCAGAGTGCATATTGACTCACAGAGTGCATACTGACAGCCTATAGATAGTTTAAGCATCAAGGGACTTTGAATAAAATCACTACATAGAACTGAGATGATGATGGACCTTCCTTGAGGACTAAGTTGATTGGTCATGACTTGCCTTGATCTCATATCCTTGACTCTTAAATTTATTACAAAAATATATTCTATAAATTGTATTTAAATATTCTATAAATTTGCCAGCTAGATATTCTATAAATCATGTTGTTAAAGATTTTTTTTGACTTAGAATGCCATAGACTACAAATCCTCCATTAACTATCCTACTTCCATGAATTATCTATTTACCTGGCACGTTGACCCTTGATTTCACAACATAAACAATACAAGGATTCTTTCTACATGATTTATAAAGGTAATGACTATGTTTTAATATAAAGGCAATGATTGACTTATTTAATGCAGTGTTGTATACTCCCAGTTAATTTAAAATATGGTCTCATTAATTAAAAAATTTGTATAAGGATGATCTCTAAAAGTATGGTAACTATAATTCATTGTATAAAATTACTAGCTGTATGATTCCTCTTATATGATTTCCTAATCAATGTATGCATGGTTTGGGAGGTTGCTAGGTTTAATTAAAAAACTAAGTTTTAATTAGGTAACATCTCTTTTGTTAAGGAGGCATCCTATTTTTTCAAAATATAATACACACACACACACACACACACACACACACACACACACACACACACATACATACATATATATAAATACATATATATATATATATATATATATATATATATACATACACACACATATATATATATACATATATATATATATATATACATATATACATATTATATATATATGTATGTATATATATATATATATATATCAACTGTACACACTTCCTTACAACACATTAATATTTACCATATGTAGCATGGATATAGATAGGGGCATATGTACAATAGTATCTATTGTCTAGAGTATTTATCTCCTACTCCTCCTCTTAATTGTAGCAATATATGTTGATTTAGAAACACATGGAGAAATTATTTTCATTAGGAGGATTTCTATTGATTTTCATATAATTTTTATAAACCAGGAGAAATTGTATTTTTTTGAGTTAACTTATCACATTATAACAACAAATATATATATATATATATATATATATATATATATATATATATATATATATATATATATATTCTAATAGACTTGTAGTGCATTAAGGTGAATATGTATTGTCTATACTACAATGATTTACAACATGCATACGTGTGTGTGTGTGTGTGTGCGTGTGTGCGTTCGTGCATGTGTGGGTGTGTGTGTGTGTGTGTGTGTGTGTGTGTGTGTGTGTGTGTGTGTGTGTGTGTGTGTAGAAACAATATTAATATATATTATTTATCCATGTTTGAACCAAGTTATACATACAAGACATTTATTAAATTATCTAATAGGATAATGTTAGCATTAGGGATGAACCGAGTTCGGTGATGATTATTTATGCTTTCCATAGGACTGACTATAAAAGGATTATTCCATCCAGAAGTGATTTTGGAAGTGAGAATTTAATGGAATGACCTTGTCCATCATTCTTGTTTGAATGGTAATGTTTATTCATATTAAAGCCATCATTTTTTCCCTAAAAATGTAAGTACTTGCTCCCTGACATTATAGTATTATTTCTATGTTTAGCCTGTCAATAGAGAGTTATGTTGATTGGTTATAATTGAGAATCTTAAACACTAATTATATCATTTATATTGTGGAGTATATCTAATTATAAATGAAACAATGCATCTGAAGGGTAGGAGTAATTTTAAGGGTTCAATGAATATTGGGTATGTCAAAAAGTGTACCTCTAAGATGTTGATAATTATAAACATTCATTCATGAGATCTTGAGAATTGATAAGCCATGTCAACATAAATGTAAACTTATAACCAAGTGTAAGGTTATGTTTATATAAAATGTATTTAAAATATGAGATATTCTAGATTTAGACATATAATTGAACTTTGATATAATATTTACATATCATTGGAATACTTGCATAAGATGTATATTTCAATATATCAATATTTGAACTATGATTATAGTTAATTGAATGGTTAATAGGTCGTAAGGTGTCACTAGAATTGAGACTATAACCATATTGAAATAGTCATATAAAAAAATGGAGCAAGATGGTTAAATGAATGTTATAATAGGTTTATGAATTCTTTGTTTCTCTAAAAATGATTGATTGGTTATTGGTTATGTATTGAGTACTTGTGTGCAGTACATGATTATGGGAGTGTTTAGATATATTTAGCATATAATGGTGCATCATGATACATGATTATAGATATGTTGCTTTGAATGCTAGTAATCAGTTTAAACTCAAAGTATATTCAAGTGGTATAACCCTATACTTACTTGGTTGTTATTATGTATGTGATCATTTGATTCTTTGATTCATAAGTTGTTTATGTGTTTTTATGTAGTTTTGAACTATGATAGTATGGGATATCATAGAATATGATAGTAATAATACATGATGTACTTGGATGGTAACTATTGTAATTATTATGTCAAGACTTACATCTATGTTAGACTAATTTAACATATGCATGTTAGTTATTGCTATGAATAGCATGTTTTGTAACAGTTGGTAGGAATTGTGTATGCTTGTATAAAATATTGGTAGTGTAATGTATGCTAAGATGGAATATTATTATGTTTCATAGGAATGATGACTTGCTCTATGATTTTTAGTTGCTTAAATAGAAGATAAAGTTTTCATGTACTTAAGACTACTTTATATGACTGTTTGTGGAAAAACTACTGGTTATGTCTTAAAAACTAGACTATGGTAATATGGATTATCATAGGGTGTAGTATATTGGGAAACTAATTTTGGTAATGAAAATATATATTTAATGTATATTTACCTGAGTGGTATTAAATATAGTCATTATTTTTAGTATGGGATAGAAAATAATGTAAGATTCATTCATATGTTTGATGGAATAAATGTATGCTTTGGTTACCCCTATGTTTAACATGTTATATGATGTGTATGTTGGTAGCATGTAAATGAATCTTGTGGTTGAATAGTATTTGACCAATTTTCATTATTGATATAGCTTAAGGAGTGAGATGGATTTCACTTGCATACTAGTATCACAATGATAGATGAAGGTAGTCTGATCAAGTGGTGTGTATGAATTTGATTGATCTATAGATTATTATTAGTTATTATTTGTCAATATTTGGGCCCAAGTATGGTTAGTGAGACATTATCATTTCATGGGTATGATTTACACATTTTTTCAATATCTCATAATAGAACAATCTTATATATGATACAATAGAATGGTCTTCTATGATACACTGCATGTCTAGTTTAGAAATCATACATCACATGGGTACTTGTTTATCTCTATGGTTTCCTGTGCCATTACTATCTAATCATACATGGAGGGAGGGAAGTTTATTTATGGGATTAGTGTGGGGGATTATTGGTTCATGGTTGGTGTGGAAAAGTGCTTGGATGATGCTCTCCCTCCCCATAATAGTACTACTTATTGAGATGACACTTGAGATTTATACAGATACTTGAGTTTGAGAACTATGCTCTAGGGGAACCATGTATCTTATATGTACATTGTATTGTATTATACTTATCATTTAATATTACCATGAAGAGTTGAAATTACTTAATTTATTACTTTAACATTAGTGGTTGTAGAGTTGTATTAGTTGTAGCTAAGTTAATGTGATTACTTTCTATATTCACATTATGACATGCACTCTCATAATTTTAGAGATTGGTATTATGTGATGTACTATTCTTGTTTCTATTATCACACCTTGATTTTTATTATGGTATCTATAAATTCCTATGGTGTAATATATATATATATATATATATATATATATATTGTGTGTGTGTGTGTGTGTTTAATTAAAAAAAATCACATATTTATATGTCTAACCTAGAGAGTTTATTATTTGTGGTTTCAGAGTTGTGGAACGAACTCTAGGACCTAATGAGTCCATTACCATTTTCATGTCTTTCTATTCACCAGTATAAACCTAGTGACATTTTTAAAATGTTTGTGGGGAACATTGAGTGTGCACTCTTAGGAGCACTCAAACCCTTTTGAGTTGTTTAGGGAATTAATTTTTTGAGTGACCCATTGCTAATGGTTGTATATGAGGTGAGTACATAACATAGTTCTTAAATTGAGAACATGATATTTCTACCATAGTTTAATCACTTAGATATAACACCTCGAGCATGACTACATCCTTATTGGTAATCAAGTAACCTTTTCCATTTATATTTTGTGTAGTGAATGTTTTATAAGCATGGGTTACTTCTTACTTAAATTTATGTGTTATAGTTTATGTCTTATTTTCATAAATCCTAGGAGCGGAATTTTTTAAGACCATATTTAGTTTGGTACAACCTAGTGTAGTGGGAATTTTCAATTAGTAGAGGGTTGTTATTTTGGATAAGAGTTCCTTATGTTAGGAGTCTATTGACACCCTTAATATATGTAGTATAAGAAAGAGTTTCATATTTATTAGTTAGTTTATAGGTGAGTTTTTATTATCTCATTATCTTTGGCATCATTCTAAGTTGTTGAGAAGATTCTTATTTTCATGATGTTGAAAATTATTTATGAAATGTTGTTTTGGATCATATTTCCTTGAGTTTGTGGGATAATGTCTTATAATTATTGTTCAGATATAAGTTATAGTATTGGATGGATTGATACATCTTGTGGTTAGTATTTTACTTCTCTCAATTATGGAAATAGATTGTGATACTATACTTATAGATTTGATAAGTATGTAGTGAATTTGGAAATTTGGGTTATGGTGATTTATTTTTACCTTGTGTGGGTATTTAAGAACTTTGTTTTTGAGATGATAGTTCTCTGATTTTCACTTGTGACTCTTTAGAGTCACTACTTTATCTAACTTGTGATTTTAGACCATGTGGAATGGCAAACCTTGAATTAGATACTAGATTCTAGATTAAGAATTATAAGTTGATTATAATTAGAATGATATTATACACCCTTGATTAGGTTGATATTGTTCTCTTTTGATTAATGAATTTTGTGTTGAAGATATATTTTTATACCTTTCGTCAGAAGTGAGTAGGGTATAGTATGTGCAGAACACCTTATCAATCTAAGAGTTGAGATAAACTCTTAATTTATGGCATTATAGCTGAGCAAATAGGGAGATATTATTTTTTTTGTTACCTTATAAGGTTGAAAGGATGTTTTGATCCTTGACCTATGTATGTTATGTTAATTTTAACATTACTTTCTCTTAACCATGAATATAACACTATACGTTAAGTTGTGAATAGGATGTTAGTTATGTTTAGCTAGTGGTAACTTAATACAATTATATATTGATTGTATGATTTCATTATCATGTATGTTGATACATATAGAATAATTTAGCATATGTTAATGCTTTCTATTACCTATTAGCATATAATTATGATTCATTAAACATTATGTACTTTTTGGAGATCATTAGTTCATGGAGACCTAAGGGAAGAGTGGTGAATTAGGAATGTGAGGTCTAATGATAGGATGGTATCCTACTTAGACTCACATTGACTCAATAGTTACTGAGTTTGGATCTAATAGATGGACTTGTAGAATCTAGTATTTGATAGATGAACTTATTAAATTCAATCATATGGCCATATGCATGTATATTTTGAAATGTTTATTCATTAATTTTGTATATATTTGAAATGTAGTATTTCCAGTTCTTATTCATCATCATACTTGTCAGGATCTATGTGGAATAATGGTAGTATTGACATGTTATACTTATTAGGAGCTACATGGATTAGTGATAGTATTAATGTATACACATCATTCTTCCCAAGCTCTCAAATTATTTTTCTCTCGAATGAAAAAAAATACTCTATAGGTTAGATATATGTGTAGAGGGGATGGAAGATTTTTTAGAACTCTCCTTATTTATTTTGACTTGTATGATGATCTCATGTGTTTTGGGAAGCTAGTGAAACTTTCACTAAGATATGTGGATCCTTCAAGGTAACATAAGTGGTTAGTCCTATAGTATATAGGTTTGTCTTGATGATTTTGGACCTTAGGGTGGTCATGGCAAAACCTATCAAAGTGATTAATACTCATAAATCATGTCTAAAATTTTGATAAATGTCATAAAATAGGTCTTATGGGACCAATACTCTGCGAATATTGAAACTTGGAGGAACTACGATGAGTTCTATAAGTAATTTGACATTTATTACTTAATTTGATATTGTATACTATGTTGTTACTTTGGTAAGTAAGTTTTTTAATTCAAAATTTATGTTAGATAAGAGTAATCAAGTATGATGAATAACTTTAGGGGGAAGAATGTTACATCCCAATTCCTCACCAAGAAAACTTGTTAGATTATCTATGGATATCTATAATTGACAAATTTAGATTTGGCTATTTTTATCTAACCTATGAGATATATATGATATTATGGGGTATTGGAATATTGCTTAGATACATGATGGTACATGATTAATTACTATAATTTGGTTAATGTATGAGTTAAATTTAATAGAAACATAATAAAAACAAAAGAAAAAAGCAAAAAAAATCTTGGAAACTAAAAGGAAAATGTTGTTTTAAAATAAAAAGAGTACTACACCTATTTATTACAAGGGGGCATCATAATTAAAGGAGAGACCATAGTGTTTTTGGAAGGATACGAAAAAGGCGTAACATGCAAAAGTAAGTACATAAATAGGAGAAATGAAGGTAAGGAGGTAAAATTAAAAAAAAAGGATCAATCGATGGGTTTGCTAGGTAGGATTTGTATTCAAATTTTGAATAATTATTTTGATTTGTTTCTAATTTAAAGCTCCATTATATAGGAAATCAAATACATGTATAAATCTATTTGGGATATAAAAATCTATGTGTTATATCAATCTATGTATGGCTATTTCTGATTGAATGTCCTATGCAAATAATCCTAAAAGCAAAACTTAGACTATTTTATATAATGCGTAACGATATTTTTGTATACAAAAACAAAAGGCCAGAATCAAAAAGGTTTTGACATAATTTTATCCAAAATTATTATGTCTCATTAATATGGACTATGGAAGCTTGAAATCTTTTAAGTTTATATTTAATATCCAGAGTTTTATGATCACATTGATGGTTATGATAATCTATGTTTGATATAATTTAGAACATTGAATTCCTAAACAAAACAAAGGTTTATTGGTTATATCAAGTCTAATAAACAAAAGATGAGCATGAGTTAGATACTAGCAAGTGTAAACTGACTAGAAGAGTGCATTTTGATAACTTGTAAATAGTTCAAGCATCAATTGACTTTGACTAAAATTGCTACATAGAATTGAGATGATGATAGACCTACCTTGAGGTTTGATTTGAATAGCCATGACTTACCTTGATCTTATCTCCTTGACTCCTCAGTTTATTACAAAAATACATTATATAAATCATGTCTAAATATTCTATAAATCTACCAGCTAGATATTCTATAAATCATATTGTTAAAGATTTTATTTGGCTCAAGAATGTCATACATAGATTGTAGATCTTCATTGACTATCCTACTTATATGAATTATCTATTTTCCTAGCAATTTGACCCTTGATTTAAAAACATAACCAATAAAAGGATTCTTTTTTCATGATTTATAAATGCAACAACTATGTTTTAATATAAAGGTAGCAATTGACTTATTTAATGTAGTGTTATATACTCCCAGCTGAGTTAAAATCTAGTCTCATTAATTAAACAATTTGTATAAGGATGATCTTTGAGATTATGGTCACTGTAACTTATTGTATGAAATTACTAGTTATATGATTCCTCTTGTATGATTTCCTAATCATTGTATGCATGGTTTGGGAGGTCATTGGGTTTAATTAAAACACTAAGTTATTGTTATGAAATAACTCTTTTGTGAAGGAGGCATCCTAATTTTTCAAAATATAGTGATGTATATATATATAAATAGTTGTACACACTCCCTTTTAACACATTAATATTCACCATATTTAGTATGGATATAGATAAGGGCATATATATGGTAGTCTCTAGTGTCTAGAGTATTTATCTCCTACTCCTCTTAAATGTAGCCATATATGTTGATTTGGAAACACATGGAGAAATTATTTTCATTAGGAGTATTTCTATTGATTTTCATATAATTTTTATAAATCAGGAGAAATTGTATTTTTTTGAGTTAACCTATCGCATTATGACAATAGTCAACAAATATGTAGCTCTATATATAAATTCCAATAGACTTGTAGTGCACTAAGGTGAATATGTATTTCCATATACTGCAATGATTTATAGAATTCATATATATATATATATATATATATATATATATATATATATATATATATATATATATATATATACATATGAATTCTATAAAGCATTGTAGTATATGTATATGTATCTATATATATATGTATATGTATATACATATTAGGAGGATTTCTATTGATTTTCATATAATTTTTATAAATCAAGAGAAATTGTATTTTTTTGAGTTAACCTATCACATTATGACAATAGTCAACAAATATGTAGCTCTATATATAAATTCCAATAGACTTTTAGTGCACTAAGGTGAATATGTATTTCCATATACTGCAATGATTTATAGAATTCATATATATATATATATATATATATATATATATATATATATATATATATATATATATATATATATATATATATATATATGAATTCTATAAATCATTGCAATATATGTATATGTACATACACACACACACACACACACACACACACACATATATATTTATATGTATATGTATATGTATGTATGTATGTATATGTATATGTGTGTGTGTGTACATATACATACATACATATACATACATACACACACACACACACACACACACACACACACACACACACACACACACACACACACACACACACACACACACACACACACACACACACACACACACACACATGTATGTGTGTGTGAGAGAGAGAGTGATATTATTATATATTGTTTATCCATGTTTGAACTGAGTACTACTATATAAGACATTTACTAAATTAGCCAATAGGATAATGATAGCATTGGAGATGAATCGGGTTTTGTGATTATTATTTATACCTACAATAGGACTAATTATAAAAGGGTTGTTCCTTCTAGAAGTGATGTTGGAAGTGACAATTTAATGGAATGACCTTGCCCATCATTCATGTTTGAATGGTAATGTCTAGTCGTATTAAAGCCATTTTTTTTCCTGAGAATGTAAGTACTTACTCCTTGACATTATAATATTATTACTATGTTTAGCCTATCAATAGAGAGTTATGTTGACTGCGTTATAATTGAGAATCATAAAGACTAATTATATTGTTTATATTGTGGAGAATATTTAATTATAAAGGAAGCAATGCATCTAAAGGTTAGGAGGAATTTTAAGGGTTTAATGAATATTGGGTGTGTCAAGAAGTGTACCTCTAAGATGTTGAAAAATATAAACATTCAGTCCTGAGAACCCTAGAATTGAGAATCCATGTCAACATAAATTTAAACTTCTAACCAAATTCAAGGCTATGTTTATATAAAATGTTATTAAAATATGAGAGATTTTAGATTTATACATATAATTGAACCATGATATAATATTTACATATCATTGGAATACTTGCATAAGATGTATATTTTAATATATCAGTATTTGAACTATGCCTATAGTTAACTGAATGTTTAATAGGTTGTAAGGTGTCTATGGGACTAAGACTATAACCATATTAAAATAGTTATATAGGAAAAATGGAGTGATATGTTTAAATTAATGTTATAATGGGTTTATGAATTCTCTATTTCTCTACAAATGATTGATTAGTTGTTGGTTATATATTGAGTACTTATGTGTAGTACATGATTATGGGAGTGTTTGGTTATATATAGCATATAATGGTGAATCAAGATGCATGCTTACAGATATGTTTCTTTAAATACTGGTAATTAGTTTAAACGTAGGGTATATCCAGGTGGTATAACCTTGTACTTACTTGGCTTTTATTATGTATGTGATCGTTTGATTCTTGGATTCATAATTTGATTATGTGTTTTTGTGTACTTATGAACTATGATAGTATGGGATATCATAGAATACTATAATATTAATTCATGTTGTACCTAGTTGGTACCTACTATAATTTTTATGGTAAGACATACATCTATGTTAGACTAATTTAATGTATGCATGTTGGTTATTGCTATGAATAGTGTGTTTTATAATAGTTGGTAGGAATTTGTGTATGCATGCATAAAATATTAGGAGTATATCAAATGCTGAGATGAAATATTATTTTGCTCCATAGGAATGATGAATTTCTCTATTATGTCTAGTTACCTCAATAGAAGCTGAAGTTTTCATGTACTTACTACTACTTTATATGACCATTTGTGGAAAAACTAGTAGGTATGTATTAGAATACTACACTATGGTAATATGGGTTATCATAGGGTGTAGTATGTTTGAAAACTAATTTTGGTAATGAATATCTATAGTTAAATTTTTATTTACCGAGGTGGTATAAATTTTAGTCATTATTTTTAGTATGGGATAGAAAATAATGTAAGATTCATTAATAAATTTGACAAAATAAAAGTATGATTTGGTTACCCATATGTTTATCATGTTGTATGATGTGTATGTTGGTAAGATGTAAATGAATATTGTTTTTGAATAGTATTCGACCAATCTAAATTACTGATATGGAGTATGGAATGAGATGGACTTCGCTGGCTTACTAGTATCACAATGACAGATGAAGATAGTCCGATCAAGTTATGTGTATGAATATGATTGATCTATAAATTATTATTATTTATTATTTTTAAATATTTAGGACAAAGTATGTTTAGTGAGACATTATCATTTCATGGGTATTATTTATATGTTTGTTCAATATCTTGCAATAGAATGGTCTTCTATGATACACTACATGTTTAGTTTAGAAATCACACAACACATAGGTACTTGCTTGTCTCTCTAGATTCCCATGTTGTCACTATCTACTCATCTCATCCATGAAGGGAGGGAAATTTATTTATGGGATTAGTGTAGGGAATTATTGTTCCATGGTTGATGTCAAAAAGTGCTTAGATTATGCTCTCCCTCCTCACAATAGTACTACTTATTACGATGACACTTGAGATTACCACAGATACTTGAGTTTAGGAACTATGCTCTAGGGGAGCCATGTATATTATATGTACATTTTATTATATTGTACTTATCATTGAATATTTTCATGAAGAGTTTAAATTACTTAAACTAGTACTTTGACAATGGTGGTTGTAGACTTGTATCAGTTGTAGCTAAGTTAATGTGATTAATTTTTATATTCACATTATGATGTGTACTCATGATTTTAGAGATCAGTATTATGTAATGTATTATGATTGTTTGTATTATCACACGTTGAGTTTTCTTATGGTCTTTGTATATTCCCATGGTGTAATATATTTTTGGTATATGTTTTTAATTTTAAAAAATCATGTATTTCTATGTCTAACCTAGCAGGGTTGTTACACAAAATTAACTCAAGATTGATGACTCTACCAATGACTAGGTAATACCAATAGTCATGAAGAGCTATTAAATTAAGTTTAATTACAATAAAATACTAACAATCCTAAATTCTCTCTCTATTTTAGATCTTTTATCACCACTCCTATATTTTCATAGAATGGTACTAGATCTGTACTTGACTAGTCTTATCTAATGCTTGTGCTAACTATTCCTTAACCATCTCCATTTTTGTGCCATTACCCAAGTCATTCAAAACTATTTGATTCTTGCCTTCTCAATTTCATTGTGTTCCTTTCATCCTTGTTCTTCATGACTTGGACATTTTATACCAATGTCTTCCATGCCACTATCTTTCCATGATGTCTCTCTTTTGAATCTTGGCTTATCCCCTTACCATAAAAAAATTTACTTATCCAAAATTATTAAAAATGTGTTCAAAATCACCCCACACTATGTCAATAGTCTACCCCAGACTATGTGCCAAGAATATGTTCCTTAGGCTTCAAGAAGTCCTAACTTATTATCTCAATATAATGCCTCACCTCTTCCCAATGATTAAGAAAGATATGCAATTTGGAGGTTAATTATTCAATCTCACCCTTCAATTTATTAATCTCTTTAATATGTTTAATAAATTTTCCTGCTTAAGTTTTCAAATTTTCAAGCTTACCTAAGGCATCCTTGTGGACACCCTCTAGCGATCTTAGTGCATTTTGCTTTTCATTTTATTATTAAGTCATTCTCACCCAATTGATGGTACTATTGCTCCTCATCTTGAAGTGTTTATTCCAAAATTTTAGTATCATGGGTAATTTGACAAAAACTCTATCAGTGATGAAAACCATAACATCAAATTTATTTAAAAATATTTTAAATACTTCAATGAACTCTGCAAGATATTCAGTAGCCCATGTACACTCACACTGAGGTCTAGTTGGTTTTTACACTTATGCAAGAAAATTTTCAACAGGACCTATAGCTTCTCAATGGCATTGACATCCATAGGAACTCCATCAATGAGTTCCATATATTGATGTAAAATGGTCTTAAAGAGTGTGAGAGTCTTTAATTGAGCCATTGTTACTAATTTTAACTAGTCATTGATCACTTTTATCTCCTCTTCAAGCCATTTCATTTCAATATATTCCTCCCATAACAGATCAAAAACTTGTTAGTGATTTATCTTGAGCTAGTTCACATCAAAAAATTATAGAGAATTATACCGTGTGACTTCTAGAGAAAACTTGAGAAGGCCATGATTGCTTGGGCTAATGTGGATTAATGAGGATCTACCCAAAATGTTTTAGGAAGCCTCAATTCTCCTGGTTCTAGAACTATTCTATCTGAGGTAAGCCTCTTCATTAAATAAATTGATATAGAAGGAAATCTCACATTGAGTTTGGTTGGTTGAGTCCTCTAGGGGAAATTGTTTCCATATATAAAGTTTTTACTCAAGAACATCATGCTATAATTAGGTTTGAATGGTGGGGCCCTAGCTAGGCTCTAGTGGCCACTACTCATATTCATTAATGGGATCCTTCCCTTTACTTGGATCACACTCAAGGATCACAAAATCCTACTCCTCCTACAACTGGATTAAGGTGTCACCTATTTCTAATGTCATATTTAATCCTTCCCCCTCTTCACCAATGATGGGTGTGTCTTCAAGGTCCAATTTTTCACATCAAGCTAGTGAGGGTTCCTTATCTAGCTCTGGCTTATCTTCTCTTTGAACCTTAGGGTAAGATCCCCTTTCTATAGGTACCTCAGGAATCATCACTCTTTGTCCATCTTATCTAACTCTCAAAACATGAAGATCTTATGTATATTTCTGCTTGATAGGATCCATGCCTTTTTCTCTTATCTTGTGTGGGGGCCTTGGTATCTAGATGATAATGTGGTATTCATTTACTTATTTGGTTATTATTATTGAGTTTTTATACTAGAATCATACCCCTACCTATTCTCTTTTTATTGTTTTTCAAGTTAAGTCAGAGGGAAACAAATTCCATTTCATCATCTCTACTTACCAATGCCTTATTATTCTTTGGATTTAACATATAAGACAATTAATTAATTTGGTTCCCTAAAAAAATTTGATTGGCCTTGATATAAATTTTTTATGGTTCCTATTTTTTCTTGTAGGCCTTCTTGATTGAAACTATATATAATTAACAAAGAGTGTGGGTCTCAATGTCAATCCTATTAGCATCAATATTCACCAAACATGCATCAAGTATCTACTTTATAACATTCATGAAGTACCTAGTTGTGAATGCATAAGGTAACTTTAATCATCTGAACAAATTACTTTTTGGCTCCATTTAGATACATGCAAGTGAGTAGTGATGATTCACAACAAATTTAGCTCGGTCCCCCATCTATGCAAGTAGTTACATAGGAATGTGCCACTCATTCCCAAAGTCCTCTTTCAATTTGTCAAATCATCCCTTCATATTTAGCTTATGAGGAATGTAAATGGCACTAGGGTAGGTGAACGATCTGAACCACTTAGCCAGGTACTTGTTCTCATGTGGATAGGTCCACTTTAGTTATTTTTTGATGTATTCAAGCACCCAAATCTCATCAAATACCAATAAAATAAGGATGGTGCCCCAAGTGAACATATAATTTAGTAGATATTGGGCCAACTCTACATCTTTAATGATTTTCTCAAAAAATTACTAAGAAAATTTATACTTTTACCCTAGGGATATTTGATGTGCTATGTAAAAAATAACCATATCTACTTCCTTATACCTATCAATTCCTCCTAGCTTGGTCATCACCAAGCATGCCACTATATAGAGGGTAGGATCTTGAAGGTAGTGATATATATGGCATGGACTTACTTCTTGTACCCCAATGTCACTACCATTTTAATAATTTCATCTTTTTCATCTAAGTCCCCAAGAATGTCATAGCCATTGCATTGAAGTCCTGTAACCATGTTGATTATTTGGGTGGTGATCCACATCTTGTGCCCTACAAAATAAATATAGTTTTTGTGTATGCACAAGATAAGGAACCTCACCACCTCTATGGGCTTACCAAAATAGGGTAGGTGAAATATTTCAAACACTCAAACATCATTTAGACTATCAAAAACTATGAGATCATATATGATCTCATTCTAGGTGTTTTGGTGTTCAACCATGTAGTTGCTCTAAAAATATACTTCATTATCAGGATAGCAGTGATTATAGTCAACCACTTGGTAAGTTGACCCTTTGGATTCCTAGCTCATAGTGTATAACACCATCTCAGAGTATTGAATTTATATTATTATCATAGGGGTGGAAAAGGTGTTATATCTTTATTTTATGCCACACACATCATCTTTAGTTCTCATCTGATGTAAGTTCTTACTACTAGGTTCTCCACTTATGTGTTAAAATCACTAGGATATTCCTCTCTAATCAATACTAGATGTCCTCTTATGCCCTCTAAATCTTCATAAATCATAGGTAAAAGTTTGATTAATTTTTCCTTCTTTGTATTCTACATCAACCTTCAAGGAGCCCAAATTTTGAGTCACAATCAACCAAATATTTCAAAAGAATACGTGATTACTACTTTGTACTACCTCAACTTTCAAGCTTAAATGTCCTTCAATGGTGGTTGCTAAAACCTAAAACCTGTAACTTATCCCCTAGAGTTATATCAATGCTGATTACCTACATTTATCTATCTATTACAATCACCTTAATCTCTAGATTCAATTCTAACATTGAAATACACTAAATGCACCTTGGAAATATTAGGAAACTTGAAAGGTCTCTTCACTCAAGCTCTATAAGAATTATTAAGTTATCAATAGTAAAATTTTAAAATGAAACAATTAATGTATATAGCCTTTATGGGTCAATTAAATTTACTCTCCCATTCTATCATCCATCACCTCATGTAATAAATACTTCAAATGACACACCATGACATTCTCTTGGCATGCTTGCCATTACACTTAACAATTAACCAGTTTAATACACCTATCATATCCTTGGTATTTTCATAAAAATGCATGACATATTTACCAATATTTTAATTCTCTCCAAAAATGGTGGGAATTACATTTCTCCATAGGGGTGAGAACTATTATCTTTTTAATTCAATACATTCCTAATGACTTCCTCTTGTCATTTTTTCATCACTTTCTTAGTCATGCACCACATCCTGTGTGTTTTCTTATATTCATGTGACCTTCCATCATGATCCAAAATTTGTGCCATATTTTTTTATAATTTTTTCTCTCTTCTTCATCATGGCTTATCCCCATTCTATCAAAAAGGTACCAAGCCAAAATTCTTCAAAATTGGGGTCCAATAACTAGTATGCAGTTTGATAGTGTATTCTAATATTTTATAAAAAGGGAACATGCCCATTCTAAAAAAGATAAGAATTATATGAACATCCAAAATTCTAACCATTATTCTATACCAGAAGCTTGGGGGATTATTTAGTGAAATAATTATAGTATGTAATTGATAGAATTCCAATCTTGTGTAGAGTGGGCAAATGCCCATTCTGAACAAGATAAGAATAATATGAATATCCACATGGTTTACATTTTTTCTATAACACAATCTTGTGGGGATTCTTCAATGGATTACTAATAGTATGAATTTTGATAGTGTATTCTAATTTTGTGTATAATGGGAACATGCCCATTCTGAACAAGATAAGAATAACATGAACATCCAAAATTCTAACCAATATTATATAACAAAAGCTTGGAGGGATTCTTCTGTGGAATACTACCAGCATGTAGTTGATAGTATTCCAATCTTGTGTAGAGTAGACACATGCCCATTTTGATTAAGATAATAATAATATGAACATCCAAAATTATTGATATTCTGTAACACAATCTTGTGTTGTTGAATCACTTTTTTCAAACTTGATATTGAATAACTAATACCCTTATTTACTTTTTTTTATTTTCACTTATATTTTTTTTATGAATAGATTAGGTATGGAATGAGCAAGATTATCTTTATAATGATGTTTTTGGTTATAACTAAGTGCCTATTCAATCACCCTAGTATATAAATATTGATGCATACATCATCATGTGATAGAACCAATTAGAACTAGTCTTAAGTTACATTCTTCAGGTGAGCATGTGAGACCCTTTCTCACATGATATGCTATCATATTATCTTGTTATAATTATTATTCTCTTTAGGTATATGACTAGGATAAGTCATCCTAATCTAACTGAAAATAATGCAGCAATAAATTATAAATAGTGGCATGCTATAGAGAATTAGACTTGGAAGTGTTTTTCAACAAATTCCATTCAAACATACCAATTTTTAAAATTAAATGGGGACCCACTATTTCTTGAATATCTTGTTGATAGTATTCAAATCTTATGTAGAATGGGCATAAGCCAATTCTAAACAATATAAAAATAATATTAACATCCACCTCTATAGAATGGGCACATGTATTATTTCATTAATTTATGGACATCTTTGATTACAATGGTTCAATAAATTTTAGTAAAGAATCAAACAAAGGAAACATTCTTATTAAATTTTAATAATATGTGGGACTATTTTGTAAGAGTAATTATAATTTAGTTTTATTGTCTCACCATTATTCCTTGTCATATAATATTTTTAGTAATGTTTCAACATCATCTCTTTATTTATAGGAGTATCCAGTTGATAGTATTTAGAAACCCAAATTTCCAAAATCAAATGGGGACCTACTATTGCTTGAATATCTCACTGATAGTATTACAATCTTGTGTAGAATGGGCACATGCCCATTATAAACAAGATAAGAATAATATCAATATCCACCTTCTATATAATGGGCACATGTATAATTTCATTCATTTATGGACATCCTTTATTATAATGGATCAATAAATTCTAATAAATAATCAAAAAATGGACTATGAGTTGAACTATGGGGCATGTAGGATTGTGAGCTACAGAGTGCATAGTAGTCAACAAGTCTACGAGTGGGTTAGTAAGTTGTGTTTAACTATGGGTGTTTAAGACTATGAAATGTGCACAAAAAATTGAAGTGAACTATATTACAAGGTGCATGAGTTATTATTTCACTGTAGTCGATGATTAACTAGACTTATTTTGAATGGTTGAGCAATTTGCATGTAAAGTGGAGTATGCTCTATGTAGTAGAGAAAATGAGGAGTGAGATTGACTATGTAGAGGTTGGGCATAGATCATTTTTCCATTATTACATAAAATTTTAAATTATCTAATTACAGCCTAGTTTCCCATATAATTCATGCTTGGATCATATTAGGCACACAACCATATCATCCTTGAGACTTAAAATTTTGTACATGGGGCATGTGGAAATCCTTCATTTGATTGGGATCTCCTTGTTTATGATATTTATATTAGATATGGGAGAATGACATGTCTAAAATTGGGATGAGTTTATTGGTCCACTCCTACCAAGTCAAAACTCTAAACCATGTGTCATGTTTTGATTCAGTTAGGATCTCCTACGCTCTCCTAACATATAGGTGTATGATGATGTGGTACCATTACTATATTATGTGATATACTATCATGTCCAATAATCTACTAAATAATTCCCCCAAGGTTGTTTTATAGAATTTTTATTATAAAGTGGATGTTGATATTATTATTATTATCTTATTTAGAATGAGCATGTGCACATTCTACATAAAGTCTCAAAGAGACATTAAAATTCACTATATGTTCTTCTAAAATATTTCTCCCATCATTAAATAATTTACAAAGGTCATTATAATATATTTAATATAAATAAACTTTCACATTAATCTACATTGTCAAATCCTATTTATAATACTTGATTTGGATTCATGGAAATGGATTTATAATCACCACGTTATTATTTCAACAAACCATCTATTATAAATTAACCTATAATTTTTTCAATATGCCTTATTTTTTTAATCAGTAATAAGGGTTATGAATCTCCTCTCACATTTATTTATTTATTTTAATAAAAATGGTCTTAAACACAAAACACAAAGATGTTCACATCATATTTATTAGTAGTACTATTAAATATGAAAGGGATATAAAAGGTAATTGTATATATCTATTTACATATGTTTAATGTGATAGATTAAATTGGATACGATGAGATTAACTTTATATCATTTACATGTTCATATATACATTATGATAAATTAATACTAAAGGATAATTAATGAAAATTATATTCCTGATGATGTCAAAATATCATTTGATTAACATCATTGGTGGATAAAACCCCTAGTAGTCAAATAAAAATATATTTTGAGAAATAAATCTTTCTTTAAATACTAGTTTTGTGTCATCCAACACTCTTAATTGATTGATTAATTTTATTATCATCATTAATGTGATCAATTTATATGGTGTTAAATTAACATGAGAGATTAAAATGGTGATATTTGAGTGATAAATATTGTGTTAAGATGTCAATGTCAATATATATTCTAAAATCAGTAAGATTTAGCATTTAATAAAGGGTTCATTAGTAACTAGACATGATCATGAAGAGTGATAATGTTACATTTTTTCACATATTAATAGTCTATAAACTATTTATATTTAGCTAGAAGGTGTTTTAACATTAGTTTTATTTTCAAATTATAAAGGCTAAATTCATATCCTTATCTTGATCAATACGTCTAAATTATAGAATAAAATGGCAATCATCTTTCAGTTAACTATGACATTTTTGTAGATCCAATTCAAACTACTCGTCCATAATCACCAATTCAAACTACTCTTGCATATAATCCTACCATTTTGGTAATTTAGATTTAGATGAAGTGAATCTCTATTCTACATTCTTAATAGTGATTTTATTCTTCCCAATGATTATTTATATTAATGTTAGTAATTATTCTTTCAAGAAATCTACTTTGTCACATACTAGTTAAGTATAAATTTTGAGGAAATTGTGATAACACTCATGACATTAGGGTGGAGCCAGAGAAGCTATTCTATAATTAGATGCTCAAAATTTTGATGTTGAAAATAATTGAAAATGTATTTTTCTAGATTTTGAAGTTCGACATGAGAAATTTAAAGCCCATGATGCTATGGTATTAAGACATGTTAGATAAAGACTCATTTACAATTAATAAAATATGTCTAAGTCTGTAAAGTTGATCTTGAATGTAAATTTTAGCTCCAGAGTGTTTTCTAATATAGTTGAATACTATACTAGAATTATGTAGCTCTTTTGTTTTCTAATATAACATAATTCGGTCTATTAGGTGACCCTGGCTCTACATTATATTGACTTCAACTAATTTTTTTTTTATCATTTACATAGTGCACATTCAACTTGGATTTTCCAAAAATTATTATTTCATTATATATTGTGTCTAATTTTTGTTCAAAAAAATCTAATAAATTTTTTGAGAAATATAGTAAAAACAAATTTTTGACCAAGATAGCCTAAATTTTATGATTAATTTTTATGTTTTTAATTTTACTAAAATAAGACATGCCTTGAAATTAAATGTAATGTTTGAGCAAGTATTGGCATAATTTGGCAATGATTTTAATATAGTATACTTATAATATCAGGATGTCATAGGGCATGCTATGATACAAATTAATCTTAGGCCAAAGATATTAATATAGTATTATATGTCACAAAAAATATTTCACAAAGCAATGCAATATGGAGGCAATCATGGGTATATAAAATGAAATAAAAATTAGCTAAAATTAATATGAATATTTCATTTATTGTATTTCAAAATTTAGGTTTTATTTTATATAATCCCCAAAATAAAATAAAATTTTTGAGCTAGTCACTAAGCATAATTTGGCCCCAATTCAATGTTTTTTCTTGACAATTTTACATAGTAGAAATTTGATAGTTTAAAAACAAAAATTAAAGGTATTTTTTTATTTATGTAATTTTGTAACAAAAATTACATAAAATGAAATTAAAAATATGCTCACTTGCATTGGTTATAATGTCTTGGTTTATGTTTGTATCTTTTTTGTCCCCATGGTTAAAACATAACTATTTCATAGAAGTGTTGCAATTCCATATTATTTAAGGATGTTATATAATTATAAATGATGGCCAATGTAATGTTTGATCAATTATTAGCATATAAATGTGTTTAAAACATATAATTATTCCATATAGTGTTTCAATACTATATGGAAAGTGTTTAAAACACAGAAGTGTCCCATATGGTGTTCCAATACTATATGGAAAAAATTTAAAACATAGAAGTTCTCCTATAAGTATTTACATTAATTACTTGATAATGACCTTCATAATTTATCCAATGATGGGAAAAGGATTTTATAAGAACATATAGTGATTACAATACACCAATTACTCACGTGCCTTGTAATCTTACACATCTTATAATCCTGCACATCTTACAATATTGTACATATTATAATCCTATGTGCTTCACTATTTCACATTATTTTCATAGTCCCATGTGAATTTCATTTGATTTGAGATATTTTACTCTCCTATATTTGTCATTCCTTTATGGAGTTAGTCATTTTGGTCTTATTAATGTAGATGTAACTTTTCAATGAGTAATAGACTTTACCTTCAAAGGGATAGTGGGTAAGTGCATAATTTATTACATGGATGACATTAATATTTTTTGTGAGGACAACAACCAACATATTTAAAATCTTGTGAGGTCTTTTATAAACGTAGAAGGTATGGAATTTATTTGATTTTTAAAAAAAAAAAATCGATGGTGAATGTCATGATCAAAATTAAGCCCTTCACAATGCTTCCAAGGGCTTCAAACTGTTCATAGAAGTGTAATTCAAAAATAGGCCGTAAAAAATTTCAAAATTTATAAAATGATTGACAACATAGTAGTATATATGCATATTAAAAATGACAAAATAAAGGCTATAAAAAATGTCCATTAATGCAACATCACTATCAATGTAGGGTACAAACCTTGGAAATTCTAACTATTTTATATGGGAAACCATGACTGATATAAATATGACAAAAGTGTTTATAGACATTGATATAAAAATTATATAAATTTCTTGTGAATTTCGGTAAGAAATGTACTCAAGATTTATATATACACACTAGAGAAATTTTAATTATTTTTGGTTTGCTTGCACTTATACTTTAATATATGTCTCATCAAGAAAAAATCATGACTATGAGATATGCTCTCAAAAAAATTTGTGCTACTACTTAAAAGATCATGCTATGTGGCATTTTATTAATTGTACACTAAATTCTACTTTTTGGTGTGCTATTTCTATTTCCATTTCATTACAAAACCCCATGTTTTAGCACATGGAGTAAGCAAAGTATCCGTAAATCTAAAGCTATGCCAAGCTAATCAATAAAAAATAATATTAACATAATATTTTTATATTCTCATATGCATGATTTATTTAATTTCATGTTTGAATAAACATTTATTATTTTGCTTTCCTTACTATTTTTATTACTTATAAGCTTATTAAGAATAAATATCAGTTCTCGATCTGTAAATTATTTTCAACATATGATATCCAAAATAATAAGTATATATTGTTAAATTTTTATTCTCTCAATCTTATTTTTATTTTAAAAAAATTATTATTGCAACATGGCATGATTATAAAGGTGTTTTTTTTTTTTTTTTACAAAATCCCACATATTAGAAGAGAACATAGAAAAGTGCCACAATACTAACATTGTATGATTTTTTTGGGTGTAGAGAAAAAACTCTAAAGGAGTTTGGTTGGCACAAGGAAAGATATTTATTTTTCCTTGCTTAGGTTATGAACCTTGTAAATTTCTAGTTCATAAACAAATTCAACTTTTTTTCCACTCATAATATAAATTTAATCATCTCAATTTTCCCACTACATCCACAAGTCACCTCCCTTTTCATTTGACAAATCTTTGAAGATTATAGGCTATATTATTTCAAATATAATAGATAATGAATGTAAAGGATATTTTTATAGCATATTTTCATGTTGGTTAGTTAATTTTATTTCCAAAAAAAATTATTTTAAAATACTATTATATAAATTTATTATATTTATAAATTTTTTTAGAATTAATTTTTAAAATATATTAATTTTTATTTAATTGAAAATTATTTACTAACCTAATAATTAGTGATTTTTCCCATCAATGTTTATCCCCTACCCAACCTACCTTGTGATTTAAAAATAATTGAAGACTTTTGCTTCAGTTATTCTTACTCCAACTTTTATGTTTATCATGTTAAATAGGGTACATCTATAAGAACATATGCATAATCGCTCAAAGATGGTGTTGACTCTTTGTGTTCTATTTCTAGTTATATTTTTTCTTATCTTACTAAAATTCATCACCATGTATCATGAAGATAAAAATTAGGCCACATACAAGAAATTCAATGTTTTAGGATCATGATAAAAATAAACACCAAAAACATATAAATAAATTGACAATTGAGTTGTTGCAAGAAATTTTAATTTGTGTTCCCCTCATAGTGAATTTATGAGGTAAGAATATGAATTATTAAAATATAAAGCTTGTTGATCATAGTGAATTCAAAAGATAATCATTGTTATTATGGTGTAGTAGCCTATAACTATTGAAATGTGGCTTCTTTAGGATTAGAGGTAGGGTTTAAATTGGATGGATATATGAACCTATTAAAGATTTTTAATATTGAATTATGGTGATTTATTTTAATATTGTATGGGATGAAATGTGATATTTAATAATTTAATATTTTTCATCTTCATAGTTGGTTTTATGTTATTTTAACTTTACAAATATCTCATATTTAGTTAAAACATAATCTAGAGAAGCAACGTTTATATCATTATAGTATTTTTGATGAATTATAAGAATTAGTTGGGGAGATATCATCTTAAAGAGCTTACAACTTAGCAATTTTGAAAAATAGGCTTCATTAGAATATCTAAATTTGAAGGCTTACTATGGGCTTTGTGGTCTTCTTTGTCTTGTGATTAAATCTTTTGGGAGAATAGGAGAAACATTAGAGGTGTAGGTTGAAGTGTGATAACTACCATAACACCCTTAGTAATTATTACACACAACCCTTCTCTCAACTCAAGGTTGTGATGGGATTTATTATGCTTGGTCAGGTGTGGAATTTGGAAACCTCATTATTGATTTGAGATAATTGGCCACCTGATCAACATGGATCACATGTTATAAGATACTCTTAGCAATCCCTTCATCTACATCATAGTTGTCAAATGGGAAGTGGAATTTAATGACAGGGTAACAAAAGCTATCTTGAAGTGGGTTTTCATCATGTAGAGGGAGGACATCCTACATGTTATCAAATAAGTCATTCACCTCATCTTTCTAAATACCAAGTGTAGAGATAAGGGTAACTCCCTAGTGATGTTGGTGTTTATGGGTAATTTTATATATGTATCTAGGGATAAATAAATTACCATAGTTGTTTCATTATGGCTAGTTTGGGAGATATTACAGGCTGGTCTAAAGATAGTTATTAAGTATTTCTCTATGGAATAATGTGGCCTTCATTATTTTATTGGGTTAGATAGTTTAGGGCTAGTCCATTTTAGAGCCTTCAATGATTTGGCAGATAGGTATGATGACATTTTATATCATATTAATTTAAATCAAATCAATTGGAAAATATAGGGCCCCTTAGAATTTGTATACCACTATTAGATGTGGGAGCCTTATGTTCTCCCCCAACATCAGTTGTGGTGTCTCTTTAGGGATGGTTTTCCTCATGTTAGAATATAATGATTAAGCTTATCTCAAATATTTATGGGACTCAAACCCCTCTCTCTTACCTAATTCATGTTGTGGTGGGTCTAGGCCCATCCCAATAATAAAGGTCACCTTGGTGCACATATAAGCTCAATTAGCAGGCATGAGGGCAAATCCTAGTCTAGGGGCACAATTAGAGGAGAAGCTAAGGGGAATAACAAATAGGATGTGGAAACACACCTCACCTCAATATTTGGTTGTGGACATGTTGGTGGTTGATGGGGAGGTGGATTTGAAAACTTGTGTTCTACTTGGAGAACTAGTGGAAATGGGTGATGGTGATGTGGTTATAGATGGCAGAGGTAACTTTATTTTTATGGGTGCTGGTGGAAGTGACATGTTTAGGGGTGATGGTGGAAGTGGAGGTGTTTAAAATTACTTTTTGATGTGGTTTCTCATTTGGTGGTGTTTTATTGGAGTTTTGATGTAGTTTAGTTTTTTTGTTGTGTTTTGGGTTTTGGCCCTTGGTTGTAATTAAATATATCTTGGTATTTGACTGCCCTTGGCTTCTTCATCTTGGTAATATATTTTTATTGTCACTTTTTCACATAGTAAAATAGGTGAGGTACCCTCCAACCCTTATTAACTATAAAAAATATTAATAAAATTATTTTTTATAAATTATTTGTAAACCAATTAAAATAAAATTTATAATCAAAGTTTTACTATAATTATAAATATTAATAGCTTTATTTTTTATAAATATTTTTTAACTGATTAAAATAAAGTCTAAATTTACATGTTAAAACAAAAGAAAATGCTAAGGTATAAATCGTTGAAGCTTGATGAGGAAATTTTGATAAAAAATGTCAACATCCGATAGATATAATACTTTTAATAGTTATTTGTTTAATCATTACTTAATTATTTTTAGTGTATAGATTAATTTTTTCCACTAAAAAATAGTAAAATAGGGGCCACTATAGTTGTTGTTTCTAGTTTTTGTGTCCATCTTGTATGATGGGTAAAAGGTATTCTAAAACCCCATCGCTGTCACGTAGCCATTTCACCTCATTTTAGTGTGAAATATGGCTTGAATGTTATGTTTCGTGCAACAAGGCTTCTATAGACATACTATGTGTTATCAATAATGATTCACAATACCATACATATTTTGGATATCTTTACAATTTAAATATATATAAGAAATAAATGTTAGGGGATGAAGGGGCACTCACTTATTAAAAACTAGGGATTATCATATAATGGTGGGAAAACATGAAAAAACACATGATGCACACCCATACCCACTCTTCACAATTTAAAAGGAAGCAAATGAGAGACTCCATAAAACACAAAGGTAAAACTCAAGCATACAATATGATAGAACAAGAAAAAATATTGTATTTAGTTTTAATAATGAATTGAAGAAAGATAAGTCCACAAGACCAAAAATAATCTATCGGACTATTGACCAAAATTTAACCTCAAGTCAAAATTAGTCACCCCTTCTAGGTTTAAACTTCATAGGGTTGTTAAAAAATTGTGATGGTATTTTAATAGTCTTTTCATGGTATTAAATGGTCTTAAATAGTTCCATATGGTCATATTTGTCCTTGTCTAACATTGTCCAAGTTTTGGTCTTATGTATACTTGTCTAGTCATAAGGGTCGATTTCAAGGTCTTGAATATATAAAACATGGTCAAATGTTTATTATGGTTGAATGTCATTATAAAAATTTATTTAGGTGTAATTAGGATCATAATATCATGCACTAACCTTTTATTTGGATCTCAAATGTAAAAATGACATTTTGGCCACCTTTTGGCCTATTTCAAGGAGTTGTATGTACCATTCCAAGAAGAAAACATTTAAATAATACACCCAACATAAATTATGTCATAAATGGGTCAAAATTTTTTGATGGATAGTCATATCCTAACAATATTTGCATTTCAATGCCTAAACTAAGAAAAATGACACTTTATAAGCACTTTTAGGCACTTATACATCCTTTCAAGATCATATTTTAGTTATAAATGGTTTGTAAGTGTACCTTAAAATTATTAAAATCATTATTATTCTTTGGATAAAGTTTTATGTTGAATATATGCTTTAGTCATTCTTTCTCCTCCATTGTTGCCTTCATAAGGTTAGTAAGGCAAATTTGAAGTTAATGGTATGGCACACACACACACACACACACACACAGAGAGAGAGAGAGAGAGAGAGAGAGAGAGAGAGAGAGAGAGAGAGAGAGAGAGAGAGAGAGAGAGAGAGAGAGAGAGAGAGAGAGGATATAAAATTTTTGAAATTGTTATGGGTCCTATTAATATTTAAATCAATGTAATTATTTTTTAGATTGATGGCCTTTCCTTTATGAACAATCAGTAATAATGACCCCTATGAATTATAGATCCGAGTAGGGATTGTTCTTACATTTATTTCTCCACTTTAGAATTTGTTGAAGAGGAATGTTTTTGAGGGATGTTTATATAATTAAATGAGATACTTTTGATTGTGGTTTCATCAGATAACTCATCTCATGGAGTGTCCTCACTTGGAGTAAAATTGGTCTTGATGTACAAAGTGTTTCACTCCTACTGCAAGTTTTATTTGTTTGAGGTGTTAATCACTTTCAAAAGTTTATAAAACTCCATTTTTCATGAAAAATATCCTCACTCTCCCATATTTCATGTTTCCTCTCTTAAGAATCATCTCCTTATTTTTATTCTTCAAGAAATTTCATATGCCTTGCTCTTGAAATGCATAGTGCAATTCGTAAATGGTCTTCCATTGGTATGAACAACATGTTTTATCTAAATGGTGATGAGAAACTAATGTTTGATACATTTTTGGATTTTTTAAGTTCAATTTTTATAAATTTTCAATAAAACCACACTCTCAAACAATATTATAAGGTGTTGCGGTCACTCACTATCAAGTAGACCTATAAGTGACCATTTATGGCATTCAAATTTCAAGATAAAGATAATTCATTATTCATGGAGAGATTTGATACATATCCTCATACACTCATATGGATTTAAATACCCTATTTACACCATCAAGTGATATAAATTTACTAGATGTTATAGGTCTCAATACACAGATCCTATACATAAGATGACTGTATATAGTTCATATAGACTAGTTAGATAAGGAGGTTGAAAAGGATGCAATACTCAGTCATAAGCTCTATAGTCTTGTAAAATTGATAAATAAGTGTGATGAATTTTATAGGGTTGAAATATTTAATAACTCAAAGAAGTGTCTCTTTGTATCCCTAAACAAGCAAGTAGAGACCTACAGACCCTAGGCCTGTAGGTCCTCATTTTCGATCAAATCAATATCAAATATCAACATAAGAACAAGCCAAATAGGTAGCTTGACTACAAGATAAGATGAAATAGGACACAAAATATTGAATTTCACCTATTCACTTGTATCAATAAATTGTAAGTGAATTATTAAACATAAAATGTAGTTAAATACCCTAATAGGCACTTATATGCTATAATGAAGAGCAGACTAGCCTAAAGGGAGGAAAAAACATGGTGAAAAGTTCTAAGTTCTATCTTAGTTCACAAATAAGTAATGATTTTATATAAAAACCAAGGGAAACATGATGAGGCTCATCAAAATGAGTTTAAAGTCTCTATACATAGTCCAATAGTAGGCTATAGGTCTTCTTGCTTATGATAACTTTTGCTTGGTTTGAGAAAAGTAAAAAACTATAAATAGGCTAATGGAATGAAGAAAAATAGAAAAGGGTTTCATGGTGTCATAAAAAAATATTAAACCCTCATAAGTAATAACAAATATGGAAAGTAATTTAGGGCTCTATTATAGACCTAATGATTTCAAAACCATACACACAGGTATATGACCACTTGTAGATCTATTTAAGTCAATAGGGGTATTCCAAAATTTGATATAGAGGTGTATGAGAGTTTGAATGTTAGAAATTAACTCAAGTTCTTAGGTATTTGATACCAAAGAAACATGAAAGGAGCAAGAAATGAGATAAACATTCAAACTCTACCTACGCAACCAAGGCATGGTACATGCCTGCTTATTCATAGGAAGTGTTTGATTATTTTAAAGGTCTAAAGGATTTTAGGAGGAATAAATAAGATT
The DNA here is from genome assembly GCA_037957365.1 of Torreya grandis. Lineage (NCBI taxonomy): Eukaryota > Viridiplantae > Streptophyta > Pinopsida > Cupressales > Taxaceae > Torreya > Torreya grandis. The sequence goes on from JARHVA010004405.1 coordinate 956,621, forward strand.
AATATATTTGAATATGATTAAATGATGATAACATATCCTCAAAAAACTCTCATAATCAAGCAATAAATGAGGTAAATCATGATAAACCATGTTTAATCATACATAAGCCTAATTGCATAGGCAAGCCTATAAGGTAGTTAGTTGAGGAGATGGATTATTTAAGTGAGTTAAGGACCATATATACCATGAATATATTTTTATGGGTATAAATAAACACTTCATGAATTTTTAAACCTCCAACAATAAATAAAATAAGTGAATACAGTCAGTTATGGTATGTTATGTAAGTAGGCTTAAGAACCCTAGGCATAGACCAATGAGGATATAATAGAGTTTGAATAAGAGATGTAAAAAGATAACCATTGGAATATGTGGAGTATGTTATATACCTAATTTAGGTGTTTTTATCTTAAACCAAACTTATAATATTCACCTATAAGCCTCAATCTTTACTAGACCTTACAAAACGCCTAATAGCAACCTGAGAGGCAATCTTCCTTTACTCAATATGGTACAGAGATGTTGCATGGGATCTTGGGATTATATGGATAGTTATCTAACATAGTGAAATTGAAATATTTGGAATTTTTTGTGGATTAATGTCATGATTTCTATGAACAATCGTTAGGACCTTGAATTTCTTTTAGGCTACTTATGAGAGATAGAATGACTTGATGAGAGAGAAATGGATTTATATACCTCTATATGGATTGGATAAACAATAAAAATACTTTATTCATGTCTAATAATCTCATGATCATCACCCCATGCCATTGGTTTGTACTTATATGTAAAAAGCTATATGGAATAGGCCATAAAAGACTATTTTTAGCTATATGATAGGTCTTTACAAGGTGTCAAAAATTCAAAAATGATATGGAGAATGGGGAGGAGGTCATATAATTGAATCACATGTTTTATTTAGTTTTGGAATTTGTGGGAATCCTGTAGAGTTAATTTTTAGTCTCTAGATAGGGAGGCCTAATTGAGACCTAGTTAGGAGAGAGATCTACAAGAAAGGACACATCCACTCACTCCTAGGATAGGAAATTGAACATGAAGCTATAAGGCCACACTAGATCTTATAATATGCCTTAAAATTCTTAGTACCATTAGTAATTTTCTTTACATAAGGAGTTTTGTAAATTTTTAGGGTTACAAGGAAAATAGGCCTAATGAGAGCTTGAGGATCAAAATAGAGTCTTGGGAGTTGTTCTAAGAATAAAAATGGTTTGTTTCAGGTCTGATAAGATATTTTAAGACCATCCATGGAGATATAGTGAATTTAATAATATTAATGTTAATAATTTTTAACCCCATGGGTCAAAAAATCATCACCCTTATCATTTAAATCTCTACATACCATGATAGTTTACTTTGAAAGAGCATATGTCCATCATAATAGTTGAAAGGAGCAAATATTAAAGAAGTAATTTGGGTTTTACAAAAATAAGGGTTATTCTCAAAAGGGCTTGTCAATTTTTTTGAAGGGATATAAGGAAAGGGTTGAAGTTTATTTCATTATATCGAGGGTTTTTTCCTTTCTGGGGGGTTCTTTTTGTTGGCAAAGGACCATTTACTAAAGTCTGAAGGACCACTTTAATATTTCTAGAGGGACCATTTCATAAGATTGAAGGTCATTTTCAAGGACAAGGGTCCTTTTATATGTTTTTCAAATGGTATGTGCCCTTCGTGAAGGTTCTTCACAAAAAGCCTAAATGGCTTGACAATTTTTCTAAAGGGTTTTGCAAGTGGACCAAAACAGTCTGAAGGGAACATTCAAGAAGGCTAAAGGGCCATTTTCAATTTTATAAAAGGTATTTACAAAAAATATGAAGGGTATGTGCCCTTCAAAAGAAGGCAAGTTCATAAGTTTTGAGGGTCCATAACATTTTCCCAAAGGGCAGTTCCAAAAACCCAAAGGGTCACTTTGTAGAAAGTCGAAGGGCCAATTCTATGGTAAAGTTTCCTAAGCCAATAGCCAAAGGAAAGGCATAAGAAAGGAATAAAATGGTGAAATTTTTTTGTCCAAATTCAAAGAGATGGACAAAAGGTCTAGAATAATTCTTTCAAATAAATTGTCTGAAAGAATTCTTTTTAAAAACTTATTTATGAGAAAAAGACCATTCAAAAAAATATCAAAGTATATATGCCCTTCAGGAAAATTCAAAGCAAAAGTTTTGAACGGTTATTATCCCTTTGGAAAGATATTTTATGAAATCTTGAAGGGTATATGCCCTTTTTGAAGGTTCAAACAAGAAATCTGAAGGGTTACCTACCCTTTAGAAAAGGACATTTACAAAATTTTGAAGGGCAATCCAAACATGCCGAGGGGCAATTTAAAAGAAGGGGTTGAAGATAGATTTCCTTCAAATAAATATTTGTAGGAAATAAATAGATGAATTACCTGAAGAAAAGGTATAGCAAAGTGGCTAAGGAAAAATAGTCTATGAGAAAGAGAGGGACAAATTATCCAAAAGAGACCAAAACAAAGGCCCATGGGAAAAAGATAGACAAAGAATCCAAAGAAATAAATGAAGAGATAATCTAAAGGAAATGCCAAAAGAAACTCCACAATAATATAATACATATAGAGATGAAGAACTAAAAAATACAAGAGGTTCCAACAACCAATGAATAGATTAATACGTTCTACAACATGCAAAGTGGTCCAAACAAGATTAAACACATCCAAGATGTTTAATCATTTCAAATATGGCACCTTTAATTCTAAAATAGAGGCTCATTTTCATGAAGAAAGAAGTATTTTAATGTTTGAGAGCTTAACATTAATTTCATGCATACACACTCTTGTTTGTTTTGAGCCTTTGAAATGTTTCAACAATTCAACTGAAGATCATTGGAAGTTGACTAGTCTTTAGATCTAATTGACTAATTGACAATTGTCACATCCACTCATGCTCTCAATGAAATAAAATACATTATTATGTTCTAATTTAGATTCAATTTGGTTCAAGATTGAGTTTAGACATCTAAATTAGTATGTTATTCATGCATGAAGGAGATTAGCTCACCGTCCATTTTTCAATGCCAAAGATTTTTCATGCAAGCATAAGACAAAGGGATTTATTTTTAGGTCTTTGGATAACACAAATTGAATTTTAGTTGACTTCTCTTCTATTTTTAGTGTCAATTTCTTGGATATTATATACTTTTCTATACAAGATATTTTTTTATCCTAGATTTGATCATCCCTCTTTTGGCAAGACAAAATTATACCAAAGATTGAGTTGTAACTTTTTTTTAGATTAATATTACTATTGTTTTTAGATTATATATGTTGTTATAGTGTATTTATGTCATTGATTTGCATAATTGATAGAGTTTTATTCCTTTTCAAGTCTTGATTCTTATTTAGTTACTAGCCGGTTAGATTATGTAGGTCATGTTCCATGTTTAATGTCTTCTAGATTAGTTTATAGTGGATTCAAGTGGCTATTTAGTGCCATGAATTAGGCCTATTCCATCATTTACCTCAAGCTTTGATCACAAGATAGAACCTTTTCATGAAATACTTATGCATAATGGTCAATTGGAGTTGAAAGTTATCTTTATCTTGTCTAAATCAATGCTTTTTCTTTCTCTCTTTTCCTAGGTAGTTTGTATCGTAGAGCAAAGATCCTAATTGATACACCAAAGGGAACTACCCCTTGCAATCTAAATATTTAGTCCACTAATTAGGTCACCCATAGCCTAGGATTGTTTTCATGTTTTAGTAGACTGTGAAGGCCTAAAACTACCTTCATAGAGGTGCAAGTCTAATTGAAAATAATTAACTTGAGTTGTGATCTACTTAGACTAAGCTAAGTGTGGGAAATGAAGAGTTTTTAGATACCTATGCACATGAATGATGAAATGTTAGATCAAAGGAGTTTATTAATGAATGATAGGTCTCCAATTAGTTGGTATGAAGTAATTCATAGTGAAATTATGATTGATAATTCCATTTATTAATCTTCTTATGCAAAAAAGGGAAGTTTTCAAGAAGCGAGGTCAAGGTGCCAAGCCAAATTCTAACTCCTATGCCATGTGGATGGTTGGAACATATTCAAGAGTGAGACACATGGATTTGGAACTCTTTTGATGAATATTATGTAAATCCCTTATTTTTTTAACTCATGATCCCACTTGTCAATATTCTCCTACTATGCCTCCCTCTCTCTTCATAATTCTCTATATAAACAACCACTTTTGGCTTTGTAATCAATCCACACATGATATGGCAAAGCCCTGATATTTTTAGTACTAATTTTGCCTTTGAATAAAGTATTTCAAGTTAGTTTTGATTTCTCAACTTCTTGTCTAAGTGTGTGAAATAGTTCATAGTTGAATGGTAAGTGATAGTCATCTCTACTTGTGTTCATCTTACTCTTTCATGTTTTGTGCAAGTAGTCTACTCTCTAACATGTCACATGAAGTATAGTTAGTGTTATTATATATATGTAAATGTAAGGAAGAGTAATAGTGTCCACAATCAGACCTCTTATTCATCCACCTTGAGAAATGAATTGCATCTTACCTCCATGTTTAAATACTTATGCTAGAGAAACCTTGGATGTCAAGATCAGTTTTGTGAATCACCTTTCATAGTGCAAGTTCATTTTTATTATTATGGAGTTAAACCTAGTTAATAACCTCATTAGTTTGGGTTTCCTTCATGTTTCTCTATCCATTTTCTTTCCAATAAGATAGTATTATAGGTGATGAGATTAAATAGATATATCAAGGGAGCTATCCCTATCAACTAGAGGTTTTCCCCACTATAGACATCCCACAAGTCTAGTGGTAATCCCATTTTTTCACTTAATTGGAGTAGTATTCAACTACCTCTCCAAGGGTTAAAAATTAAGTGACAATAGTTATGGCATGCCCATTGGGACAGTTGTCCCAATCACTTATTATCAAGGTGAATGTTGGTTTTGACAAGACCACAGTTGCATAAGTATTTCCTACTCAACATTTGGAAACACCACTAAAATTATAACATCTATTTGTAGACCAATTTCTCATTTTTATGCTTCACAGTCAATACTAAATCAACTACAAGTTAATCATTCTAAAAATTCACTCCCTAATTTTGAGCTTTTTCTTGAATTTCATTACCCTGAGCCTTTCTTGACACTTGAAAATCTTGAGGAAGAGCTTGAAGAGAAGGAATATTTTGAAATTCAAGAGGATCAAGATAGTGAAGAAGATATTGAAGATAACATGGCTAGGAAACACGCTTACTTAGATTTCAATACTAAAAATCTTATAAACCTTATTGCCTGTGATGATATCCCTCCCAATGCCACCAATATTATCCATGATTTCAATGGGGAAGGTCCTATCACCCTCAGTGAACACATTAGATAAATATCCAGCTTCTATAATTTCCATAATATCACATAAATTAACATCAAAATCAGATTGATTTCCATGTCCCATAAGGGAAAATTCCTTGATTGTTATAAAACCTTGCTACGAAGATGCATTACTTTGTGGGATGAATTTGAGGAGTTATTGACTTAAATATTTAAGGATAAAAGTGATCATTCATCACTAATCCATCAACTATTTGTCATCCAAATAGGGCTGAAGGAATCCATTCATGATTTCAATGAAAGGTTCTAAAGAACATGAAATAGGCTTCTACCTCCCATGAGACCCCCTATAATGTTTATTTTCCCAACCTACCTTAGATCTATTAAGACTGATATAGCCATCATGTTGCAATCCATGGGAGGGTATACCTTGTCTGATGCCTATGATGTGGATATTAGAGCTGATAATGGTTTGATCTAAGTTATTAAACTCTTTCCAAAGGTATCAATATGTATCTTTCCTAACATGCTTGCTACCCTTCCAAGCCTTTCTCAATTTCAAAATCCAAATAGTAAATCTAAAGCCACTAAAAAGTAATTAGATGATGTAATTGATTAGCAAGAAAAATATAAGGCCTTAGAAGCTATAAGTAGGTAATCAAATCAACATATTGGAGTTTACCAAAATTCATACTATTACCCTCCATAATAAAATATATTTCCACCTCATAATAATGGTCAATGAAGGGGATAAGGTCAACCTAATTTCAACAGGTCACCAAATTCCTATAATCCAAATTATGCTCCCACTTCAAGAGCCATGGTTCCATTCCATAACAACCTAGTTCAAGGAGAAGAATGGCCAAATTCATGGGGGTAGCCTCAATGTTAGTACATGAATCATAATGAGGGGGAATGTTAATACTTAGTGGCTTAAGGAGGGACTAATCCTTACTTGACATAAGAATATGATAGATTTATGCAAGCATAATCATGTGGAGAGTGTAGTAATCTAGTAGCGAGCTTTGTAAACTACCAAATGGAGGACAAATTTATCCTACATTGGAGCACATTAATTTCAACCAATAAAAAGTTAAATAAGATAGCTTTGGGATATTCTCAATATTTGGATATACCTCCAAATAATTCCCCTTCAAGAAAATAAGGTATGGATGCAAATATGGTAGCCTCTACGAGTCTTACACCTCTTCAAAATCAAAACTTGGGAAATTTGGTCAAACCTTCATTACCTCAATCTCAAGGTACTACATTTTCCCCCAAGGATGCAATCAAAGTATAGTATCTCCCCTTTTAATATTATTGACTCTTTGAAGAACACAAAAATAAGCATATCCATTTGGGAGGTACTCCATCTACCTAGTTAAAAGGAATTATTCCAAGAGCAGTTATCCCAACTCCATATTTCCCCCTAAATAACAAATCACATAGGTGTAGCCTTAACAAATGCACCTACTCATATTTTTGAACCTTACACCAAGTCTAAAAAATCCCCACCTTTCTATTTTACCCACGTTATTGTAGATAAGTTAGTCCATAATTATATTGTGGATAGTGGGGCAAGCACTTCAATCATACCTAAACTAGTTACAAACAAGTTGGGATTGAAGTATGAGCCTTATAACAAAGGATTTTTGTAGCTTTATGTAACTCCATCCAATTATATATATATATATATATATATATATATATATATATATATATATATATATATATATATATATATATATATATATATATATATATATATATATATATATATATATATATATATATATATATATATCATACCTAAACTAGTTACAAACAAGTTGGGATTGAAGTATGAGCCTTATAACAAAGGATTTTTGTAGCTTTATGTAACTCCATCCAATTATATATATATATATATATATATATATATATATATATATATCAGACTTCACTTCCAATATAGGAGGGTATGTTTCTGCTGATTTGTCTTTATTAGATTTTATAATGAGGTATGGAGCTAAGGTGATAATAAGAACATAACCATTTTCCAAGTTCCATATTGAACCATATGTGTAAACTAGTTCCAATCTAAATTGCACTATCAGTGGTCCAGTGGAACATGCCATAGATGACAAAGAATCTTACCCTCTTGAAGGTATTTCTGATCTCTTCTTAGATTAATATGTTTCTAAGACATATGATTATTATTTTTATTATTTCATTGAAGAGATAGGTCTTTGTACATATATCAATCACAAAGATGGTGATGGGTTTCCTAAGGTAAGTCTTGATTATTCCCTTAAATAATCTAAATGGGGTTACTAATTTATTCATATGGGTGATGATTAATCTCCAGGTGTGATAGATCATGATAATGATGAAGAGGGTATAATTTTACTTACCCAAAATGAATTAGTTCACAAGTGTGATAGTCATGAAAAGTGTGATGATCTAAAGCAATAGTTTCATGCTATAGTTCAATAATTTAAAAAATTAAGGTGGCTCTCCCTCAAAATAAACATGAGATTGATAGTAAAGTCTTTAATAGACCTAATTAGAATTAATAAGAGTGTTAAGTCATGGTCAAACACATTATAGTCTTGAAATAATGTAATTGGGCCAAGGTAGAACTTTATGTGATTAAAGAGTCGCCTAGACATCAATCTGATATTGAGTCACTTGCAGACATAATTGGCCAACAAGAAGTCAAGTATGAGGGCTCTAGGCATCAAGAACATCATGGTCTAGTTGAAGGTGAAGCCAAGGAGGTTCCCATGACTTCTAATAAGCAAAATGAAAAGTATCAAATGAGCATAATAGAGACCAAGTAGGCTTCATTATCATGAAAACTTCAAGGAGAGATAAAAGGACCCTTTACAAGAGTTTAAAGTGGTCCACTTGAAGCTAAAAAAGGTCTGATGAGTGGTAAGTCTATTGATCACCTTCACAAGAAATTTTTCTTTAAAAAATATCCATCATATGGTGACTTATTCTCATGGAGTAGTTTTAACTTAAGGAATGTTGTTTTATAATCCTAATTGAAGCAAGAGGAACTATTTCACCACCTCAAACAAGTTTTTAGGTATATACATATTATATTATGTATGTTGTTTTAAGTCTTTGTGTGTGGTTTTCCATAAATTACTTTGGCATAGTGTGTGTTTGCTTCTTATTATGTGTTTGGTGTGAGTTTGAGGTATTTAGAAGGCATGTCAATTTCAAATTGTAGCATAAAAGTGACTCCATTTCACAATGAGATGATAAGGCCATTGATCCATTATAATTACATGCATGCTACCCTTGTGAATCATTAAATTATTGTCCAAATTTTGACCTCAAGTCAAAATTGGTCACCCCCTCTAGGTTAAAACTTCATAGGTTTGTTAAAAATTTGTCATGGTCTTATTATAGTCTTGTCATGTTCTTGAATGGTATTAACTAGTTCCATATGGTCATATTTATCCTTGTCTAGCATTCTCCAAGTTTTGGTCTTATGTACACTTGTCTAGTCCTACGAATCAATTTCAAGGCCTTGAAATTGTTAAACATAGTCAAAGGTTTATTATGGTTTAAGGTCATTATAAAAGGTTATTGAGGTGTCATTAGGATCATAATATCATGCACTAATATTTTATTTAGCTACCATATGCAAAAATGACATTTTGGCCATGTTTTGGCCTATTTGGAGGAGTTGTACATACCATTCCAAGAAGAAAATGTTTCAAGAAGATCACAAATATACTTGATGTTAGAAATGGGTTAGAGAATGTTCAGGGATAGTCAGAGACTAACACCATCTATATGTTAATACCTAAACTAATAAAAATTACACTTTACAATCATTTTTAGGCATTGGTATGGCCTTGCAAGATCATATTTTAGTTTGAAATAGTTTGTAAGTGTCACTTGATATTATTCAAACCATGTTAGGGCTTTGGACCAAGTTTTAGGTTGGGAAAATGTTTTAGTTACTCTTTCTCCTCCATTGCTACCTTTATAATCCAAGAAAAGCAAATTTGTAGTAAATGATATGGCCAAGAGAAAGAGTTAGGAGATAAAACTTTGGACACTATTAGGTTTCCTAGTAATATTGAATATAGTGTCATTATTTTTCATATTAATGGCCTCTCTTTTATTAACAATCACTAAGAGTGATAACAGGTCACTCTAACTTGTCCATCTGAGTAGGGTTTATTCTTTCATCTATTTTTCCACTTTAAAATTTAATGGAGAGGAATGTTTTTGATGGATATTTATAGATTTCAGTTATCTCATTTTCATTGTGGTTTCATCATCTAACTCATCTCCATGAAGTGTTTTCACTTGCATGAAAATTGGTCTTGATGTATAGAGTGTTTCAATAATTCCTACTACAATTTTTGTTTGTCTAAGGTGTTGGTAACTTTCATAGGTTTTTATAAATCCATTATTCATCAAAATAAACCCCACTCTCCCATATTTCATGTGTCCTCTCTTGAGAAGCATCTCCTTATTGTCAGTCTTCAATAAATGTCAAATGCCTTACTCTTGAAATGCATAGTTCAGTTCATAAATGTTCTTCCACTAGTCTGAGAACCATGTTTTATCTTAATGGTGATGATAAAATAAAATTTGATCTATTTTGGGAGTTTTGAAGTTTAATTTTTTGAAATATGCAATCAAAATGCATTCTCAAACAAGACTATAAGGTACTATGGTCACTCACTATCAAGCAGACCTGTAAGTGACCATTTATGACTCTCAATTTTCAAGCTAAGGATAATTCATTGCTCATGGAGATACCTAATACATCTCCTCATAAATTTATGGACTTGAATTTCCTACTACCATTATCAAGTGATACAAATTGACTATATGCTACAAGTCTCAATACATAGATATTATACATAAGATGACTATATATAGTCTACACAGACTAGTTAGATAAGGAGGTTGAAAAGGATGAAATACTCAATCATAATCTCTATAGTCTTGGATGAGTGATAGAGAAGTGTGATGAAGTTGATAAGGTAGAAAGATTTAATAACTCAAGTAAGTGGCTCTTTGTATCCCTAAATAAATAAGTAGAGACCTATAGGCCATAAGGCATGTAGGTCCTCATTTTGGACCAAATCAATATGAAATAAATAAAATAAAAATCCAAATAAGAAACTTTAACACAATATAAGATGAAACAAGATGCAAACTATTGAAGGGCACCTAGTCAACTGTAATAGTAATGTGGAAGTGAGTTCCTAAACATAAAATGCATTCAAATACCCTAATAGGCACATATAGGCTACAATGACGAGCAGACTAGCCTAAAGGGAGGAAAAAAAGATGGTGAAATTTTTTGAGATCTATCTCAATTAAAAAAAAAGTCATGAGGTTATATCAAAACCAAGGGAAACATGATGAGGCTGGTCAAACCAAGCTCTAAGTCTCTATACAAAGTCTAATAGTAATTATAGGTCTACTTGCTTATGAGAGATTTTTATTGGTTTGAGAAAAGTAAAATACTATAAATAGGTCTAATGGAATGAAGGTGTTGTCACTTGTATTTTCACCCCTTTAGTATATTTCTCATCTCTCCTCATCCAAGTGGCATAATGGAAACATCTCACTTGTTGTGGGTAATCAATTTGGTGAGATGAATCTCTAGAATGACTAGTTCCCTTGATGCATTCTTTGAAACACTCTTTCACTTATCAACTTCACATGAAAAAGGTTAAGAAGACAAACTTATAAATCTAAAATTGATTAACCAATATATAATTTCCTCCTATTAACTGAACTTATATTACTTAGATCAAATCAAATCTTCTTTCACACAAAACTCACAACTCAAGACATATTGTTACATCAATGTTTCATATGCTAGGTTTAAGAGGTATATTGATGTTTAGGAGGGATTATTAATTATACTTAGGATAATAAATTCATAGACCACTTATAAAACAATTATACACTAAAATATAACATTAACAAAGACATGTAACAATTACTCTTCTGCACACTTGCTGAACAATCAAGGATAACATGCTAGAAAAGATCATCTTCTACTAGACAGGACCAACAAAATTTCAATAAAAAATCATTATTCAACATGTAAGTAGAAAAATTCACTTATTTATTTCTTCAAAAGTCATTAAAATAAAAAATTGTCTAGAGTTTCACCATTAACCAATAGAGACTCCTCAAAAGAGCCAAAAGAGTCACCATTTATAGCATTTGGGAGAGGCATGAGATAAGGGAAGTCTAAAGGTCCTTTGGACTCCTATAAAAATGATATAATAGGTTACATATGCATGATAATGATATTTGAAACAAAAAATTCAATGTAAGGAATTAAAACTGTCCATGCAAGTCATGAAACTCATGAAAAGTGGCATGAAACTCCTTGTGTTGGCTCAAAAAATTGCCTTCATCATCCACACCTATTTAAACATCCCAAAACTAACTATGGATAGGTATAATTATTGGAATGAGAGGTAATACATATATAAATTCATTTACATGCATTGGTTGTAGTCCTACCTATCTATAATCTCTTGTAAGTAAGCCATCACTGCTTGTAGTCTAAAAAACTCTCTTTTCAGTCACCCCTCACACTTGGACTCAAAATTGGATTCATTTTTCCATGAAAATACATGGGATGGAGTGGATGACACTTGGAAATACTCTCCATGTTCTTATAATTCCCAGGTAAACTTTAAAAATCCATCTACTTGACGTTTTCACACTTCTCACTATCATGCTCACTATGCCATTTTTGACTGACTAAGATGAGAGATATTATTTGAAAACTTAGGATCCTTTTAAATTCATTAAATTACCATATTGAGTTATTAAATTTCTATATATTCCTCCCAAACTTGATTTCATCTCTTGAATGTTTCTAGAACTTGCACAATGCATAAAACTATCAAAAAAAGCCATTTTGTACCATATACATAGAGGTAGGGTAGCACAAAAATTTATGAGGAGCCATGAAGATTCCTATAAAACCTAAAATTACTTTCATTTATCCCAACTGGATAGATCTCCAAGCTTGTTTTCTCCATCGGGTCTCTTCTAAGGGTTTATTAGGGTTTTAGGTCCATTTTGTCCTCAAGCTTTGTTCATAAATCCCTAAAATTATAACTAAAAAAGATTTAAAAAACATGATTTAAATAACCCCTAATAACCTCTCAAAAATCCTTTGGCCTCCATGTAAATCCTTAGAGAAGATATGAAGATTCGAAACAAGCCTATCGAGCTTATCTTCATAATTCCTGGATGCTTGGACTATATTCATGCTAAAAGTATCTTTCATATAGTTTTATCTACATAAAAAAATATCAAAAATTTATAAATACATATCATAAACATGTTACAACCAGATAAAACACTCACAATGAGTTGTAAGTGAAGTCGGACCCCCAATCGGCTCTAGGTCACTTCAAGGCCTAATAGGCTTAGCATGAACCCTACTAATTTTGGATATTTAGACTGATATATCATGGTTATTATGTTGTATCATTATTTTTCACACCTCATTAAATATGAAAAATTCATCACATAACTTCCCAAGCACTCCATTTCATTTCTTCCTTTCATTCACCAACTAGGCGTAATTGAAACTTGTCTAGATAAACTATGTATAAGAGTGTTTTTAACATCTTGATAGGTATGAGATTTAATTATTTATTAATATAAATTATTTACCCTTAATAAACATCAAAATATTTTTATTTATGTTCTCCAATATTTCCATCAAGTTTATCACCCTCCTTGGCTTCATTTGCTTGTTTTGCCAAACATTGATTTTTCTAGACTAGCTGACCTATGAGACAAAATAGTGAGGTATATCCATCTTCCCCAAGGAAAAATTAATATTCCATGAGTTTGATTAGGTCCTAATTAATATTTTTACTGAAGGGATAATATGGAGTCATCCATTTAGGCATCTATCCAACTCAATTTTCCCAAAAAGGCCTCTAAAAGGACTATTTTCTTGCATTTTTCACTTCCACCTAAGAATGACCTCTCAAGGATAACTCCAGCATGCTTAGGTTTATTAAAAAATTTATCCACCTTAAATTAATTCTAAATAGTATTTTAATTCACATAAAATAACTCTTCTCACTTAGATTCCTCATTTCTACCCATTGAGCAACATGAGTTTCTTAGTGTAACTGTACTAACTTGCTACCTTTGGACTAATAGGAAGAATAGGTAGTCAAATTAAAAGGAGTCATAGAGCATGTGGAAAAAAATTATTGATTAATAATTAACCATTCCAATTTTTTCTCAAATCATATTTCTCTACCTAATCATAGTCATCTCCTTACCCTCACCAAGATTGCACGCTCAGTTGTAGGTGCATATAGGACCTTAAGAGGTCTATGTAGGATTTTTTTTTACCTTGTAAAGAGTTCATGGAGGTCATAATTATATTAATAGAGGTTTTTAAACTATTTTTTAATCATTCCAATCCCTTCTATACTCTTTAAATGCACCTTGAGCTTACCCACTAAGTTCTCCTCCTCCTGACTATGATACCTTGTTCTTTGATTCATGTAGGTGTGTGTGACATGTAATTAAGCTTGGTCATCATATGTAAAGGCTATATTTGAATCCTTGATGTCAATTAAACCTATATATTTTTTTATCCTATACCTTCTTTCTTGTTCTTAGACACTAGCGTATCAGACATACACTTGCATCAATGCATGCATCCCAGTTTGATTCAAGTGTCTAGTGCCTTAAAGTCATCTAATTTAAAAATCAAATGTATCCTAATGATCATTCTAAGTGATTTAATGTGAGTTATTTCTCCAAAATGATTGATATAAATATAAGATCAACACTCATTCATTCCTCACCCATAAAATTCTTACCTACTTACTAGGAAACTTAGATAAAAGGCCTTCAATCAATCACTCAAGTGAGCATAACTTCCCTATTTTACTCTATTTTCATATCAGTCATAAGGACAACACATTCACATGTCTAAATTCCTGAAGGATTAGTCCAAGAGCTATATTTTCCATGTTACAAGCTAGGTCACTATTGTACTTTCTTTTCACATATTTCATGATCCACACACAAGAAAACATGTAGGGGAAAACTACATTAGTTTGAGGCCCTCTTTAAAGTATTGGCTATGTAGGCAACCCTCATTGATAAATGGGTATTTGGGGTTAGCTCTACATCATGTGATTAATAACTCATTTTTCATTAATGTCATTATAAATATGAATAAATAGGGTTTATAATTGCATGAGGAGCGACAGTCCAAGACACAAATTTGACTACACCATAGAGAAGGCAAAGACAAACCCAAAAGCATCTAGGTGGTTGCATCCTTTTTTAGTAAATATTTCATACATGACACCTACATTAGGTTCAGACAATATCATCAATGTAACCACCCAAGGCTAATTAGTGTCTAAGGATCTATAGGTAATCTAGAATTTGGTTAGTATTCTAGAATCCTCTTCTATTCAACTTCCTACATGTTCTAAGATCCAAAACTATGTTTGCATGAAAACAAGATATGTACATTTTCTATTTGTCATTTCCATATCTAGCATAGTTATACTTACTATTTTTAGCCTATATTAGTTTAATTAATTTAAAATATGATATATCTGAGTTTAACATATAATTGGCCTACTCTAGAGATTTTATCACCCTTGTACCTTAGGCTATCTCTATCCCATTTAACTCTAGATAACCTCAATCTAGATTTTTAGGGTTAAACACCCCCTTTCTTATAGATTAATATTCCTTATTTTAATTATCCTTTCCACTATTTAGGTTAATTTATGAGTGAATCTCCCAACCTTTTTCATGCCAATTCCCACTCATATTGAAATGAGAGTAATGATTCTTTCCCATTATCTTTAATAACATACCCTTATTTCCCTTCTCCATATTATTATTTGGAGAGTAACCTTTACAACTTGTATCTTCCATTTTTAAGTACATATAATTATTTTGGATTAATTTCACTTCCAACACGCAACCACATAGTGATTATTAATTTCACAAAAATAACATGGATATGTATACTAAAAATTTTGTGCTACATGAAAACTCTTGTTACATTTGAAGCAAAAAAAATGGAAGACTTGTGTTTTCCATACCTTCTTGGGATACCATTTTTAAAATCACAATGAACATGTAATGTATTTCCTCCTTGTTAGGGATTTTCAACTCCCTTTTGAGATTTTTTACAATTTTTTTGGTATGTTTTTTCCATTATTTATAAATTATCCCCTTCCTAGTTCCATCTTTTATTGACTCACACGGTCATGGATTGACAATATAATATATCCTTCTTCATGGAATATTTATCCTCTTCTTGGAGACTCTTATTTTGACCTTTGAGGTGTCAAAATTCCACCTCCCTCATCATAATATACCTACCCATTATTTTAAGCACCACCAAAATCCTCATTGCATTTGACAAATAAATTGTGTCTTTACATTTTATGGGTTGTTTATGTGTAGCTAGTGGCTTGGGTACTTTATCTTTGGATTATTTTACTATTGAGACCTTTCCTTGGCCTTTATGTGATTATTCATTCCTTGACCATTGATGCCAAGGATTTTTTCCATAATAACTTATGTTTGATGGCAACTTAGTGTAATGAAATTACTTATAGAATTCATAACAATCAAATTATATATCATATAATTAAGAGCACAACAAATATATCCACAATAACAATTGCCAAAAGAGTAGAATACTTGAATATTAAGATTGAGCCACTTTGAAGGGGTAACCTCCATAATAATGCAATAATAATAGAATTTATAATATGGTGATAAAAGAAAAACCACTACCTCTTATATATAATATACTTATCCAATTTTATTCCATAGTCTAACCATACTAAGAACATAGAGAAATTCAATAAGATAATATAAAGGTTTGTAAGCCACAAGTTGACCACACATCCTCAGATGCACTACAGGTTAAGGGTGTAGAATGCCCCTAACATTCAAGACAATGTTGTTCTCAACATTGAATTAAACCAATATTTTATTGTAGTAATTCTTCATCCTCCCATGTTGCATCTTTAACATTTAGGATATTACATTTGATCAAATACTCCTTAATGGCTCTAGTCCCTAGTTTCTTAGTACACATGTGAAGTATCTCTTCAGGCTTTAGAATGACTCAGACTTCATCTAATTTAGGTAAATCACTTTGAGTGGAAACTCTATGTCTAGTTACATTATTCAAGAAAGATACATGGAATATCAAATGTATATGAGTGGATGGAGGTAATTATAGTTTGTAAGCCACACTACCAATTATATACAATATTTGATAAAGGCCATAATACTTAGGTGATAGCTTATTATCCTTTTTTTATTGCTTTAGATACATCTGATTATATGGATAAAAGCACACAAATACCCAATCACTTATAAAAAAATACCCCTCACTACAATGTTTATATGCTTGTTTCTTAATTCTATATTTCCCCATTGCTAAATTCTCTCAGAAACTAACTAGCACCTCCTATTGATGGTGAATGTATTCTTCAATAGATCAAATTCAAACCTTAGGTTGAACTATAAAATATTAATTAATGGATGGGGGTGATACCCATATAATGCCACAAAGGGAGATATCTTCAAAGAATTTTAAAAATAAGTTTTATACCACCATTCATCAAGTGATAGCCAATGAACCCATTTGTCCTATTTGTCAGAAATAAAACAAAGAAGAAACCATTATATACATTTGTTGAATACCTCTATTTTTCTATCAAGTTGAGGATGATAGGATGAGATATGAGCAAAATATTTACCCAAACATGATAATAATTCACTCCAAAAATCACTAGTAAAAATGGGATCTTAGTCACTTACAATGGTTTTTGGATTATCATGCAATTTTTGAACTGTATTGAGAAAATTAGAAGTTATTCTAATATAAAGAAATGGCTATGATAAGGAACAAAAATGAGAATAATTGGTGAGCATATCCAAAACTACCATGATAAAATTTTCACCCTTAGACTGTGGTAACCCTATAATAAAATCCATGGAAACCTCCTCCCAATGTTGGTTAGGGATGGATAAAGGTTAAAAAATAATTGGGGTCTTAATGGTTTCATTTTTATTTTATTGACATACCATGAATTTAGCCACATATTTATACAAATTCCCATTGAGTCCTTCCCAAAATAAATTATGATTGATTATATGATATGTTTTTAAAAATATAAAATTACCTCCAAGTGGAGAGACATCAAGTTCCTAATGAATTTTATGTTTGAGGAGAGAATGCTTATAGATGTATAATCTATATTTATACCATAGTGTTCCCCTTCCATGTAATTTTTTTTAGATTTTTCAGAACCTTGATAGTGATTTTAATCAAATACTTGGTATAACTATCATTATTCCATTTAGATCTTTCTTCCTCTAGCCAATCTCCCTTCCACATGGTCATGGTGCATAACAATGCCTCAACTGATTCATCCCATCAAGAGAGGGCATATACTGCCACATTATATTTTTATTTATTATACACTATTTAAAAATCATATACTAAAATTTTAATCACCTATTTCTATTTTTATTCATATGACAATCATTACTCCAAAAAATATTTGAGGCTATCATGATCAGTCTTTACCTAAAAGTTATGACCTATCAGATAAGGTCTCCATTGTTTCACTACATGCACAATATCCATCATCTATTTCTCATAGATTGGTTTGAACCTATTTTTTCTCTTCAATTGATGAATTTTAAATTTCATTGGTTTACCTTATTGCATGAGTACAACCCTCATACCATATCATAATGCGTCACTACACAACAAATGTTTTTGAAAAATTTGGAGTAGTGAAAACTAGAGTTGTGCACAACCTTTTTAAACTGTTAAAATTCCTTGGTAGTTGAACCAATCCACTAGAAGGAGTATTTGTTTAAAAAAGAGGTGAGTGGGGCTACAATTCTACCATAATTTTTGACAAACCTACAATAGTAACCAATTAGCCCTAGAAATCCTCAAAGGTTTTTGAGGGGCTTGAGAACCTTCCACTCCATCATTGATTAGATTTTTTTGTGATAAATTTTCACTCATTCATGTGAAACAATATGACCTAATTACTCCACCTCTTAGACACCAAAATCACATTTTTAATGTTTGGCATAAATCTAATGTTTTTCCATAAATGAAAGTACTTGTTTCACATGATTCAAATGGTCTTTCCAATTTTTTTATAGATGAGGATTCATCAAAAAATACTAATGTAAACTTTCTAAAAAATGCCTAAAATAGTATTTATCAAACTCTTAAATGTAGATGGTTCATTTTTTATGTCAAAAGGCATGGCCATGAGTTCATAATGGCCTTCATGAGTTTGAAAGCTATTTTAGGTATGTCCTCATCATGGATGTGAATCTACTAATACCCAGAATGAAGGTCTAACTTGGTAAAATAAACAACACCATGCAATCCATTTAGAAAATCATTAATTAATAGAATAAGAAACTTATCTTTTATGGTATATTTATCAAGTTATCTATAATCTTGGAACATCCTCTAACTATCATCTTTCTTATGAACCATGACCATTAGGGAGGAATATTTGCTTTGACTATGTCACATGATTCCTACCTCCAACATATCTTATACCATATTTTCAATTTCACTCTTATAGGCATAGGGATACTTGTAGGTTATGATGTTGGGTGGTGTACTTCTTGGAATGAGCCTAATGTTATGATCATGTGCACAACTAAGAGGAATTTGTTTTGGTATGCCACCAAAAATAACATAATTGTCATCCAGCACCCTTTGCATCAAGATGTGTAGACTCTTTGGTTGGTTGAACCTCTATGTAAAATAAGCATTCCATAACTACTTATGTACCTTTTATAATATTTTTCATCATTTTATGAGAACTATATAATTATGGAGATTTATCTCATAATCTATGTAGTTTAAAGGTCATGCCTTCTAAATGGAACCTCATGATCATTTCCTAGAAATGCATCTCAATAGTACCCAAAGTGGTGAGCCACTACAATCCCAAAATAATGTCAGCTCATCCAATAGGAATAGTAAACATAGGGGAGTCTAGAAAGTAGTCTCCCATAGCAATCTTAATGCTTTGAAATTTTCTAGAATAGTTGATTGTACCACCATCTACAATCATGACTTGAAATTCTAAAGTTGGGTAAATGAAATAGTTTAAATGAGTATCCAATTTACTATTGATGAAGTTACGTATACTCCCAGAGTCAATTAACAATCAAATTATGTTTATTCAATAAACCTATCACCTTAAGAGTTTAGGAGCACTAATGATTGGAAGTAGGTTTATAATATTCAGATTCATCCTCAGGTTCTTCCAAACCTACCCTTGAAGCCTCATCTTCTTCTTCTTCCTCATTGCCACATTCAATGTGAGATAACTTATTTTCATAACATCTATTTACTTTTCTCCATTTTATATTGCATCCAAAACACAAACCTTTTTCATGTTTTTCTTCAATTTGCTAAGGTGTCAATCTAATAGGCTGTGAAAATGATGGTGCCAAGAAGGTGAATTCAAGCACATTAGCAAAAATTCTTCATTTGATCAACTTTTTTTTCTTAGTTAGACATGTCATCAGTATGGTTTCAAATACATTACTAGGATGAAACATGCAAATCTCAAATTATATTATATCTTTGAGGCCACCCAAAAATAGGTTAGTAAAATTTTCCTCAGTGATGTCTGCCACACGTAAGGAGAGATTTTGAAATTGATGAATGTAATCTTTTACTATTCGAATTTGGCATAACTTGACTAGTTGGTTGAAGTAGTTTTTGAGACATTGTTATGACAGTGGAGCTACAACACTTCAAAAAATATAGACCAAGAAACCAAGAGACCATTATTTTTATTTTGAGTACACATCTAATGATACCAAATAAATTGCTTAGGTTCTAGATATAGAGAGGCCATGACCACCTTTTGTGAACAAGGTGTCTGGTGTAGATCAAATAAATTTTAAATTTAAGTAATCCATGTGAGTGGATCATTACCATCAAATTTTCATAGGTCCATTTTTGGTAATAATGGCCTCGTACCATGGTTGGCATTATGATTATTTGGAGGAGAAGAACCAAACTGAAGTGGTGGAGGGTTATTTTATAATTGTTAAGTTGAAAAGTTAGCCAATTTCCTAGTGATTTGTTGCAATTTATACCAAAATCTATTTAGGTACCCTCTCAGCCTTGTGAGGTCACTTTAACTACATCAAGATCATCTTTCTACACCATGCCTTGTAACTCTGAGTTAAGTTGTTGAACTACCTCTAAATTACTTGGATCAAAAGTTTCTAACCCCATGTCATATTTATGATGAGTTTTAGGTATATATTTCCATTTTATGTAACCACAAGTGTTAGGCCTTCCCATACACAATCCCTAGGAGAGTCATGACCCTAAAAAATATTGAAAGATGATACCATTATGATTACCTCACCAAGATGAATCTAATGATGGATAATGTGCACAAGGGTAAAAATGTTTGGCCTAAAATGATGTACCAATAGAATATACCATTATGATCATCTCATAGAGATGAATCCAATTATTAATAATTTTCACAATGTAAAAAAAACTTCCATACTTTTTTTTACCATAAAAAATGTTTTTGCTTTTTTTTTTTAAAAACTCATGAACAAAACTATGATGACAAAAAAATTCAATTCCTCTCGGTTCAAAAGTTATGTTTTTCATCCTTCTAGTGATTAGGATGATAGATTAAAAAAAACATGCATCTCAAAATCTTTCCCAAATCGAAGTTATGATACCAATTGTAATGTAATTACTTAGATGATTTAACAATAGAATTATATATCACAAAACTAAGAATAGAATAAATAGTCAACAACAATAATTTTCAAAAGAGTAGAATACTCGAATATTATGATTAATCCACTTAGAGGGTGTAACCTCCATAAAAATTTAATAGAAATAGAATTCGTAATATGGTGATAAAATACTAACAACTACCTCTTATATATATTCTACTTAGCCAAAGTTATTCCATGGGCTTACCATAATAAGAACATAGAGAAATGCAAAAATATAATATGAAGTTTTGTAAGACATAATTAGACCATACATATCCCTAGATATACTATAGGTTAAGGTCATAACACTCAGATCCTAATCCCTTAGTGTGATTTTCAAATTTACCAAAGGAGGCATCTATATCTTGATGCAAATAAAGATAATATGGTAGAATAACTACTTTTCACACCCAAGTCATGGTTTGTACATATTTAGTAGAGGATGATCTCATTTTCATGGTATCATCTTATGTCTCCTGCATTCCCTCGCCATCATCTTGTAACTTTTAAAACATCTCTTCCTTGGTTTGAAACTCAAGTTACAACTCTTTGATGATACCCATGAGAAAATATCCATGGATTATCAATCTATCTTTCAAATATTGATTCTCATCTTCAAAATGTTACCACATATTTCTTAATTTAATATTTTCCTCTTGACTTTTCATTTTAGTGTCTCCTATCTCTTTAAGCCTTTCTCTCTCCAAATATTTACCCATGGTTGAATTTTTTCAACCAATAAACTTATACTTGTTTATCAATAAACAAATATGGAATAATATATACCACATTGTATAAATGTTTGATTAAATCCTTTCAAGGAAAAAGGAAAAATCATTATAATACCAATCTTATCTATAAACTATGTGGATATTCCAAAATAAGCTTCACCAACATGAATCTTTTACTTAATAAGAAGATGTTCCCAAGTTATATGCCACATAGTGTGTGTGTCTCTCTGTGTGTGTGTAACAAGACATATTTTAAACTTATGAATATCATCTTAAATATTAAATAGAATATGAAACCATTCACATGCAATCTCCACATGCTACATTCATTGCATGCTACCCTTCACATCACGTGAATGCAATTTGTTGTTCTTGTATTGAAGTAAAAACATGATAAAATGTTATTTAACATTTATGAACAAGTATTATGACTATGTTAATTGACTCATAATCTATCTTAAGTGTTAGATGTGATAAAATAGTTTCAAGGTACTAAAATTATGTAATTAAGGAAATTAAACACAACATGAAAGAGAGAGACACAAGACATACCTTGTAGAAACTCAATATGGTAAAACTACAGCAAGAATGAAGTCATGATTCCTCATCTCCATTATGTTATATAGTTTAAAATACTTTTAATTTTTGAGATTTTAAAGACACCAACCATAAAACTGTCCTAATCTCGTATTGATATTTGTACTATTAATTGGATGACTTGCTTTTTCAACCAAAAAAAAAAACTAAACTCAACCATGTCATCTTTGTGGACTTCAAATCATATCTATTTTTAACTTGAATTCCTACTTTTCCATTTAAAAATCTCGCACTCACTCAACTTCTTACTCTACCACTAACTACACAACTCTAAACAATTATGCTTTAAGACACTCGTTGAAAATTAATGAGATTCAATTAATTCATGAGTGATTAAATTCCATATAATACCTATGGGATCATTAATAAATAAATACCCATTCCATAAGATTAAACAAAAATCAAAAGAGTTTAAAATGAAATCCCAAATACTTCTCTATCCTTTAAACTTCTTTTGTATTAGGCACAAGAACAAATGTTGCTTTATGAAAGATAAAACCACCATTTTAGTTGCGAAACTGCCACTTAACTTTTCAAAACTATTAGGGTGGTTACAAAAATGCCACTTAAGGTTGAAAAAATTCCAATGAAATTACGTAACATTCACTTAAGTTTTCAAAACTATTGGTGAAGTTGTGTAATCACCACATGGTTAAATCGATGGTTTTCTAATCATGAAAATTCTTCTAATTTTTAGAAGACATTAATTTTGAATATAAACACAAAATCGCATGACATTTTTTTTGAAATTTCATTAATTTTATATGGGAGCAAAATGTTTACTCAAAATGTATTTTTTATGCTAATTTTTTTTTTTTTTAAGGTGCTTACAACAAAAATTAGCTTATTTTTAGGACTTGGCATTTTTGGATAATCCTTGTTTGATACTCAATTATCTTATCAACTTAATTGGATAATCTTGTGGATCCAAAGTTATGATCAAGGCATCACCAAAAATACATTACTATCCTTAATGGTTCTGAAATCTATTTTATGTATATACTCATCTTTTATTTTGATTTGATGATATTTTGAGTGAAGATTAAGTTTCATAAAGTTACAAAACAATGTGTAACTCATCTAGCAAATCATAAATGATAAGAATTGGAAAATTTATTTTATGGTGTACTTATTTAGTTCCCTTTAATCTACATAGGTGCTTGGTGACATCCTTCTTATGCACCATCATTACTAAAAGGGAATAAGCACTCTAGCTATGCTAAATAATTCGTCCATCTAACATTTATTGTATCATATTCTCTATCTAAATTTTATGTATATATGCATACCTATAAGGTACAATGTTGGTGTTTGGATGCATGTTACCAATTAAATGGAATAATCATGATTCATTTTGGTTGTTAGTCATTTTGGAATATCTACAAAAACTACTAAGTTCCCCTAAAAATTTCCCTATATATTTAGTAGTGTAGGCATTTTCTTGATTGTGCTTCTAATGAATAAAGAACTGAAAAAAATATCCATACACTCCATTTTTAATAATATTATGTATCTGATGAGAGATTATAGAATTTGGATATATTAAAACTATCCTACATAGTTCAAATGTCCTTTCTCAATGAAAATTCATGAAAAAATCCTAGAGTTGAATTCAACTCAATCATTCATAAAGTAGTGAGGCATTAGACTCATAAAAAAATGTCTAATATTCTTATGGGAATATTGAACATAGCTAAATATATTAGCTAGTATCCCATAGTAGTTTGATTATGACTTTAGCAACATCTACAATCATAATCATAAATTGAGGATCTTGATAAATAGAATATTTCAAGCAAGCAACCAAATTTTTGTTGATAATTTGTTTGGTACTTCCAGAGTCAATGAATATTTTTACCCTATATATTTTTAGGATACCCACTAATTTGAGGGTTTGTATGGTGCTAATGTCTAAAATTACATGGCAATAAATAGTCAATTAGATAGTTATTGTCTCCTAATCGAACTGATCAACAACCTTTAACTTTGCTTATTCATCATCTTCTTCTTCACTTTCACTGTGAATGTAGAACATATTATTTTTATAAAATTTATTGAACCATGACTATATATTATTTCATAGTTGAAACATAACCTATTTTCCATTTTATCTTTAATTTTTTGGGGTGTTAGTCAAATTGGTTGAGGGAATTGTCATGTTAGAGTTATCTAATCTATTATGGTTGTAAATGCCTACCCTTTTTTGGCCAATCATCTTTCCTTCACCATGTGGGCATTGATAATAGAACCAAATATAGTAAGCAGATTAAAAATGTGTATGTCATGAATATTGTGATCTTTGAGTTCTTTAATAAATAGGTAATTCATGTTATCTTTATGATCAACTCCACATATAGGGATAGATTTTGGAATTAATAAATATAATCCCTAATAGAACTTGTTTATCACATTATTACTAACTAAATGAAATAATTCTCCAACATAGTTTTGTGATAGTGCATATGTAATTCTGTAGTAAAAAATGATCACATGATATTGAGAGACTTCTTATTTTGAGCACAAAACCATTGATACCAAATCAATTGTTGAGGTTCAATATAAATGTAGGCCATTATGACCTTATTATATCTATATATGATTTGACATGCATAAATAAAAATCTCCATTTAGTTGATTTAAGTGACTAGATATTTTCCATAAAACTTATGCCTGATGAATTTTAGAAGGATGTTTTGAGGCCCCAAGTTGGGATCAACTGAGGGTGGGGATTTCACTAGATTTGGATTTCAAATGGAATAATCTGAAGATCAATCTTGGTTGGATTGTTCTTTAGTGAAATATGGTTGGTTTTGTAGATTCTATTATGAGTCAAAATTTTGATTATTTCTCTACCCAAGCTAATTGAGTTGTTCAATGATTTTGTCCAAATATCCTTTATTGGCCATTTTAGAATGTATGTTTTTCACATTTAAATCAATCTTGCTCACATTGTGATCTATCATATAAAACCCGATAATAGAAGATCCATTGATTCGTGTTTCAAAATCCATCTCTTATTTTTTAGGGTTTTTTCTTAAAGTGGCGAAACCTTTTCTTTGGCCCTTAGTGTGTGGTACTACAATGTAAATATTTTAGGGTTTAGAGTTTAGGATTTGTTTGGGTTTAGATAGAGATACGAAGGAATTACACCATTTTCATCATCTCATTGAGAATAATAAAATTATTGTTATATTTCTCAAGGGTATAAAACCCCAAAACAACAAGAAAACCCTAAAAAATAGGGTTGATAGAATTATATGTTGTTGTGGTCACCTTGCACAAATGATCTTAACGACTGCTATATTGCACCAAGGTGAAAAATACTTTTAGACTTACATAAATAAAGGAAAATCACAATATTGATTCTCTATATAAATATCAAGTGTATAATAATAACTCACAATAATAATAAAGGCATAATAGAGCATATCCACTCAAGATGATTTCATGTAAATAAGAATATTAGAACTATATGAATGAGCCACTTTGACTAAAGAAACTCTAAAAACTTATAATACAAATAAAATTCATAATATTATGATCTATTACTAATCACTACCTCTTATATATATCTTACATAGGATATGGATACTCTATAGGCTAACATTACTACCAACATGAAGATATAGAAATTATCACATGACCGCATAATAAATTACACTAGCCACAAATTGATCACAAATATCCCAATACACATTAGTAGTTAAGGGAAGGAAATGTACAACCCAACATAAAGGAAGACGTGTCAATGAAAACGTAACTTGAACCAATCATTCACACAAACAAAAATTCTAATACCATAGAAAATAACTACTCTTGTACAAAAATTACATGCTTATAGTAACATTCTCAATTCATCATCATATTCATGCATCCCCTATCTTATCATATTATTTAATTCTCATTTGAGCTAGGTACACTCATCCACCCCTTCACAAGTTTTTAGGTCCTTGTCATTGAAATTCAATATGCACATCATTATATATTATATTTGAATTTAAATTATTTATAGATAGACAATTGATTAGGTTCATTTAATAAGAAAGGAAGTAGTTCTTATTTTATACCACACTTCTATTATTTTATAGCGAACATTTTATGGTGAAGTTTTAGTACATATATTTGGATTATTTATATTCTACCATTTATGTTTATTGATACTTTTTTCTAACATAAGAAGTATGGGTATTGGACAAATAATTACTTCACATTAATTCCTCAAACTTTAATGTAATCCATCGAATTTATTTTTGTTAATGTTTTATCTCAAACTAATTTATCTCATTACAAAAAGATATAAATTATAACATGAAAAATTAAGACAAAAAAATATATATATATTTAACAGATAAACTTTTCTTAATAAAAATAAATAAATTATAATAATATATAAATAAAACAAAAAAATTGATTTACCTTATATTATTATATAGTAAATCAAACAACATTAATTAAATATTATTTCTATATTTTAAATTTTTGTGATCTTTAATTACAAGTTCATTTTTACCCTCCAATAATCGGCCCCCGGGCCCGGCCCCGGCCCCGCTCTCTCTATCTATATTATTTGTGTGCTAGATTCAAAATTTATGGAAACTAGACTCTCCTAGATTCTCCACGTGTGTGAACCCCCTTGCTCTCTTAGTTAACACCCATACGTACGAGTTGGTGACACCTAAATGTTGCCTACACATTAAGAATTGACAATAAGACAACTTAGATTGGCCCCAAACAAAAAGACAACCAAAAAAATCATGATTTCACTCGTCTTAATAGGAGGGGTAACATGTCTCTTTGCTCGTTTGAATTGTGCACAACGTTGGCGACATGGTGATAAACTTTATTGACTCGTCATTCCTTGCCTTCCCTAGTCCTTCCTCGAACCCCCTCTTAAATTGCTCGCCCAAGCGCATGTAGAGCGATTTATTCGATATAATCATACTTTATGAAAAATCAAATCCACTAATTTGGTTCTACATACTTTTGTAAGTGAGCAATTTGTTGTTATCTAATTAACTCATTCACGTATGTTAATTCATACTTTGTAAATATTGATCGTTGTTAGATATGTGATAATAAAATTAAATGTTGGATTTTTGTAAATATTGGTCGTTGTTAAATATGTAACAATAAAATTAAATGTTGGATCTCTTTACAATATTATTTTTAGCCCATTCTTCGACAAAGGGGTATGGGTGCCAACGCCCCTCACTATTATCATAGGGAACAAAAATTCAAGGAGTCAAACCCCTATTTTTAAGAAGATGAATTCCACCGAATTCTATTTTTAAGAACGAAAGTCCTAATGGTATTTTTTCACTCTATTTTTAGGAGGAGGAATCCTAACTATACTTTGCTAATTAGATGTACTTATCTTTATGGAGTTTGTATGTAATCTATGATGAATTCACATGTAATATCTTCATCTAGAGTTAATAAAGTCTGATATCTTGCACCATGTGTATTTCCTTGGTTTTGGTAAGGTTTTACCAGTAATTTTTGGTGTTTTGTCTCATACATGTTTAGTTGAATTATCTCTATTAAATATGCAAATTTGTATTATGTTTATTAGTTATTTGTCGTTGTGAAGTATCCAGTTTCCTAATAGTTGCTCTGTATATTATTTATTGATACTTCACTATCGAATAAAAAAAATATGTTAAAATAATTATGACATTAAAATATAAAATTATTGAAAGAGCATTTTGATTAGCATGCTTTCATTTATATCTTGTTATGTTATAATGTTATCACGACAAATTTGATTTGTGTAGGAAAATCTAGATTACAATTTAAAAATTTATACTAAAGTAGTGATAATTAAATTAATAAATAAGAGGGTGCCACAATTATATGTTAAGGTAATAAGATTCAACCGAATAAATGTAGTTCCAATAAGAAACATCTTCAATCAACAAGAAATATTGACAAAAATCTACCTATTTGATTCTACATATTTACTTTTCTAAGCAAACAACTTGTTTTTATTCAATTAAATTACCCTTGTGTCGCCCTACACTTTGGGCACACTAGTTGTTCTATATTACAAAAACAAACTATATTGTTTATTGATAGGTCACCATCACATAAAAAGACAAACATGTCAATATAATTATGACATTGAAATATAAAATTGTTAAAAGAGCATCTTGGCATGCTTTTATTTATATCTTGTTATATTATGGAGGCATTTTAATGAATTTGATTTAAATGAATAATAACTACTTAATTATCTAACTAGGTGCCCCTTAATAAATGTCAAAAATGAAAATAAATACATCATTAAGATCTATGAGGTGAACTTGTTACTTACTTAAAATCAAAAAAAAAAAAATATAGTAATTTGGTTTTACATTTTTACTTTTTTAAGCAAGCAACTTGTTCTTATCTAATTAAATCACTCACATATGTCTCCCCACACTTTTGAAACACGAGTTGTTCTATACTAAAAAACAAAACACATTGTTTATTGATACTTCACCATCAAACAAAAGATATGTAAATATAATTATGATATTGAAATATAAAATTAGTAAAAGAGTATTTTGATTAACATACTTTCATTTATATCTTATTATATTATAATGTTATCATGATGAATTTGATTTATGTAGGAAAAACTAGATTAACATTTAATTTAAACTAAATTAGAGATAATCAAATCAATAGACAAGAGTGTTCCACAATTATATGATAAGGTATTAAAATTCAGTCTAATAGAAATGGTTCAAGAAACACCTTCAGACAATAAGAATTATTGACAAAAATCTACCAATTTGATTCTACATTTTTTTTTAAGAAAACAATTTGTTCTTATTCAATTAAATCGTGCATGTTTCTCCCCACACTTTGGGCACACAAGTGGATCTATATATTACAAAAATAAAATGCAATGTTTATTGATATTTCACCATTAAAGGAAAATAAAAATATAGCAATATAATTATGACATTGAAATATAAAATTATTAAAAGAGTATCTTGAAAGACATGCTTTTATTTATATTTTGTTATATTATGAAGATATTGTGATGAATGGGATTTATATGTAGGAAAATAAAGATTGCAATTTATAATTTTATACCAAATCAATGATAATGAGATGAGTAGGCAAGAGGATGCAAAAATTCAATGATAAGATGGCAATATTCAACCCAATAGATAATGATAAAAATCTACCAATTTAGTTCTACATACTTTTCTAAGCAACTTTTTTCTTATTTAATTAAATCACCCATATGTGTCTCCCCACACTTTATAGATACTAAATATTTCGTATAAAAAATTATACATTGTGTATTGATATTTCATTATTGAAAAAAAAAGATAAATATTTAAATATAATTATGATATTGAAATATTAAATTGTTAAAAAAATATTTTGATTTTTATATTTTCAATTAATATTTTTTTATGTTATAAAAATATTACAATAAAATTTATTTATATATAAATAAATTAAAGATTGAAATTTTATACTTTATCAATAATAATAAGATGATTAGATAAGAGGATACCACAATTCTATGTTCAGGTAATAATATTTAATACAATATAAATGGCTTCAGTGAAAAACATCTATAGTTAATCAGATATATTGACAACCAGGTTATATTAGTATCCAGTTATTTAGGATAACCAAAAGTTACTAAATTAGGTAAAAGGTTTCTTTTAAGTATTAAAAGATTTATATTTTTTAAAATAGATATTTTTAATATTTTAAGTTAAGAAATACGGAAAAATAAATTACATAGTGGAACTTTTTATGAAGAAAAAGGGGCAAAAATGGCGTTAAAACCGATAAATGATAAAAGAGAAGTGTGAGAGTTTTGAATGCGAGAATTTATTTTCTGAAAAGTGATGGGTTCAGTGAATCTCACAATAAAATTAAAGAAGACAGAAATTTAGAAAATAAAATCTTGGATGCCAGTCAACATTAATGGTTTGTATCAAGTAAAGTATAAAAGTTGAAAAAAGCCACTTTAGAATTAAAGGACAAATTAAAAAATGTGGATTATAGAAGTTGAATATGAATGTTTTTGAGATATTAAGATGATTTATTTATTTTTATTTTTTAAATTTATTTAGTTATAGAGTATTTGTTGTGAGAGTAGTTGAGAGGATTCTACAACATTATTTATAATTGGTAGGATGATAAATATAAAATTATTAATATTTAATATAGATGATAAATTTGTTATAATTTTTATTTTTGAAAATATTTTAGGAGAGATGTTATATTTGGGTAAGATTTAATGAGATAGGGAGATCTATTTCGTTAATACCGGGTTCACATTTGAGTTACTTCTTAAGAGCATGCTTAACAAAAAGATAAATAATCATCGAGTCATACATGTACCGGCTAAGTAAACCGACAAAGCTGATACCTTATAGCTCATACAAGAATTGAGGTTAAAAAGAAGACCCAACATAATTGCATTCAAAAGCAGAATTGGAAGCACATCACAGAACCACTAAAATCAATGGAGAGGAAGCTAATGCCCACATAAGGAGAACTAAGAAATAAAATCATCCAATTGAAGAAGAAATAACAACCTTACAAAGATTCTAGCAATTAATTATGTTATTTTTCGTGGCTAATATAAGTAAGATCTCATTCCTTAGTTTTGTTGGCCACCATAAAGGAGGAGAATCAAATCTTTTCACTTTGAATTGGTCAAGAGTTCAATTATTAAGTACATCCACAACTTTATTGAAACCTTGAGGAATTTGTGAATAAATAACTCTATCAAATTTCTCTTGAAACAATTAAATTTTATGACTAATTTTAAAAATTCTCTAATCCTTAAAATTATTAGAACTGGTCTGAAAACAACTCTATCCAAAACTTAAAATTAATAATCAACTAGATATTCTTTTACCTAAATGATTATTCACTTAGGTAAATTTAAGATAAATATCATTGATGATGATGATGACTGCAAAACATAGATGTATTAATTAATAATGTGTAATTTAGAATACTTTTTCAAGATAAGAAATATGGAATATAATGTAGTCTGATTCAAATAAATGTATAAAATTATTATGAAATGTTCATATAGGTAATTATAAATATTAAAATTATAAATATTAAAAGAAATCAAGAATTCCATTTAATTTTGTAATTTCATTTTAAATTTATAATTTGGATTATATAAAGATGAATGTATTTGAAGGACACCTAACCTAATAATTTTTTTATGTTTAATATTAAAATATTTTACTAAAAATTTAGGATTTGATTTTGGGCACATTTGTAATATATGAGTAAGGTACTATTTCATTTTTTAATTGAAAAGTACCTTTTTATTAATTTAAAAGAAAAATTAATAATACAACATTAGTTATATAAAAAAAATAAGTGGAAAAATCACATTCTGAATATGACATTGAGTTATAATTTTTTTAAAAAGAAACCAAAGTCCAAAATAATTAGTCATAGGGAATTGATAATCATAATTAAATTAACTCAAGCATATCTCAACAAAAAAAGATAACATAATAACACAAACATAAATTTGATAATTATTTATGATTGTTAAACAATTTTTTGTATATATATGTAATAATATATATACTCGAATTATGATTAAAAAATTAATAAAATTCAAAATTATTAATTTAAAAAATATAATAAATTACCAAAAAATAATTTTGACTTTCATAACATGTATAAGAGCTATATATATATATCATTTTTATTTAAAATATAAAATCTAATATGTTGTTATATTAGATATATAATTGTATATAAAAAAAATAACGAGCATATTTTATATTTAGAAGTTCTTACAAATGAAATGAGGTCTAAAATATTTAGATTTATTTTAGGGCTGAAAATACCAAAAACGTTTAAACAAAACACTCGTATGTGATTTAAGTGTTGGGATGTAGGATTGGCTTCCTCAAGTGGAAAGCGTAATTGAAATGCATGGAAGGAACCTCATTAAGCTTTGGAAAGCATAGATAGTGGACGGCGTGAGAAGGTTGGCTTATAGGCGATGTTTATAAATTCATTTAAGGAATTTAATGTAATAAATAAAACAAGTGTATGATGGTTAGCCTTAGTAAATTACACTAATTTAATACTAGGGGATTTAGAATGAAAGTACTTAGAGTGATAATAATAAAAAGAGGGTTCAAATGTATATACAAGATTTTGTGACTCGTGCATCATGATAAAGGCCGAAAATGTTGAGAAGGAATTTTGTGACTCGTGCATCATGATAAAGGCCGAAAATGTTGAGAAAGAGGTTTAGAAATAGTACAGGAGAAAATTTAGAAATATGAATGTAATTTTGAGAAAGAGGTTTAGAAATAGTACAGGAGAAAATTTAGAAATATGAATGTAATTTAGTGAAAGAAATATAAATTAGCATGTTTTGATATAATTCAACGAAAGAAATATAAATTAGAATGTTTTGATAAAGGCTTGACAGTATCATACTATTTTAATAGAAGTAATTAATTTTATAAGTAGAAATATTCTTATAATAGTGGTTGTGTTGATGAGATTAGTATAAAATTATGTGAATGTATTTATTTTTTAAGATTTGAAAAGAATTTTTTCATAAATCAAAAAATTGCTGTGTAAAATTATTAGAATGCTTTATCTTTTTACTAATCACTAGAACATTTTGTGAAGGTTTTGATAAAAAAAAAGTTTTTGTTTTGAGGGGCCTCCTTCAATAAACCATCTACTATTTAACATGTTATAAATCAACACTATTGCATATATATGTATATATATATATATAAAAACAATAGTGTATATATATATATATGAGATAATTTTATCCCTTATCTTTTTGTTATGAAATTTAAGATGCAATTAAGTTGATTATATATACTATATTAATAGTCCTTTTCTTGTTACAAGTGTACAAAAATAAAATAAAATCAATAGATGTGATATCTAGATGTATTCCTTATAATTTATTTATTATTTGACCAATCGATGTATCATATATTTCTTTCTAAAATATATTAGGGTGCTTGTATAAATATAGATTTATTATCTTCAAATTATGACCTTGCTGACACAAAAGCCAACCATAAAGAAGTTACAGAACCAAAAAACATGGTGACAGATGGAAGGAATGTGCAAAAGGACTCATAATTGATATGACCACTATAAGAATATTTTTATAGTGACTAGACTATTATTATGATGTTTGTATAATGGTTAGGATGAGAAAAACCTCAAATAAGGAGACATATTGAGCTACATACATATATAGGACGATAATAAGGCAGACCGATTATAGATAAGGGGTTGTTCATGAAATAATAGTGATAATGAAAGGTTACGTGGGAAAAAAATAAAGAACACACAATATTAAGAGTCCAAATTAAACCAATGATTCTTATGTACAAAAACATGATAAAAAAAATTTAAATACAAAGTTTGTACAAAAATTCTCTCTCTCTCTCTCTTAGAATATATACTAAAGTAAATAAAACAAAGGTGGATACTATTTTTGATGTAGTCACCTCACTACCTATAAATTATGGTCAAATATGGTCAAACTTAGTTTTGGATATCAAAGTGATCTAAACATCAAAATTATGAGAGATGTTACTTTATATGGTGGTCCAACTCTAACCACTTGAAAAAAAACCGTATCTCCTTACCATATTTATGAGTGTTTTAATTTTAATTGAGATTCTATAAATGATCTTCAAATTCTCCAATTTCAACATATTGAGTATATTTGAAATTTTTTGAATGTTTACAACTAAATAAATGTCTTGAACAACAACAACAACAACAACAACAACAACAACCACCACCACCACCACCACCACCACCAATTAAGTATATGAACCATGATGGCATCTTTGAAAAAATATGGAACTATCTTGAGTCTAATCTAAAACTACCATGTGGTGAAATGTTTGAAATCTAGATCATACTGTCCTTTTCAATTGACAAAATATTCTTCCCAATTGAAAAATCAAATATCCTATACTTCTATGTAATTGATTGATAAATATATGTAACCTCTAGGCATCATGTATTGGAGAATAAAATATGTGGAATATATGCTTGCATTTTTAGGTCTTTGATTTTGTTCCATATTATTCATCTCAAAAGGAAAGGATTATACACAATTTTTAATATATATTAAAAAAAAAATTAAAAACCATTTAAATCACATTTATGAGACACACACACACAGATCTTTAGAAATATTTCACCATTAAATCTCATCGATAACCTAATACAAATATGGTAAAAAAAAGTAATACAAGAAAAAGAATTGAAAGAGAAGGGAAAATTATATGCCCTAATGTAATAGGAAAGAAAGGACATCGGATACAATCCAATGTAACAAGTAAATATTGATAAGTAATATGATCAATATAATAATAAATCATGATAATTTTTTCATATATTCGATCGATATTAATATTTAATATTATTTATACATTCAATTATATATATATATATATATATATATATATATATATATATATATATATATATATATATATATATATATATAAAATTGAATGTATAAATAATATTAAATATTAATATCGATAGAATATATGAAAAAATTATCATGAAAACTTATCTCGATATAAAAAATTAATAATCTATATACATATAGGTGGATCATTCCCCCAATAAAAATTATAATCAATAAATAATAATAAAAATATACCTATACATTTATAATTGAAATAAGTTCAGTATCAAATTTATCTCAATATAAAAATGAGATAATAAATGAATCATAATAAAGACACGACTCTAAGCCACATGTTGGCATGACTCTAAGCCACATGTTGACATGATTAGACAAGATGACCAAGAACAAAGAAATCAAAAATATGTATAAGTTCATAAAGTCAATGACCCAAGAAAACATAAAAGACACCATAAAAATTAAGAAAGAAAAAAATGATGGAAGTAAAAAATAGATAGATACAGATAGAAAAATGGGTCAATTTTAAAATTGATCTAAGTGGATGATACAAATTATATTCTTCAAAAGATTATCTTATAATATAAATAGGAAGTAGGTCCCTAAACTAACATTATTTGTAATATTAAAATGAACCAACCAATTGTATTTAAATATACATTAATTTTCTTTATTTATATATTTATTTTATTTTCATGTCAATTTTTCTAATCAAATTATATTGATAGAATCTTTATAATAACATTATTTTTAAATAAATTTGATAAACTATCAAATGCTTATTTTGAATGAATATAAAATTCATCCAATAATTAGAATTGATGTAATATATATTTTTTACACATTATTATTAATAATAACTTTAAGAAATTTATGAAGATAAATAATTTCAAGTTGTAAATGTGAAATTGATTTTAGAACATATAAAAGAGAATGACAGTGTACCATGTAGATATCTTAATACTTGTTCGATATAATCATAAAGTGTATATTATTTTATAATTACATTATTATTCTTACTTAAAAACTATTTTTTGATATATTATTTTTAGCTGTAGCTTCGCCATTCCCTTGAGGCTAATAAGGATTTAAAAATATATTTCAAATCTTATATTTATAAAAAAAAGCTTCTTTACCGTATTTACTAGTTTTAATAATAAATTTGACCTTCTAATGATGAAGGGTTAAATTTTACAATTACACATATGAATGAAAAATGTTAAAGGAGAAAAAATAGACTACAACCCCTAAGATCATCCATGCATTAAATTACAACGTCTTTGGTATTTTTAACATACCTTTATATATTCTTGACATTCATGTTCCATTATGGAGTAATAATACCCCATTCTTGATATATATTATCATATATCTTCCCCACTAAAATTTCTACTAAAATCACTATCATGAACTTATTATAGTGTTATCTTAGTTTCTTCATGACCAAGGAATTTAATAACATTCCAATAAAAATATATTTTCAAAATAACATCTATAACAATAACATATCTAATGGTATATGCTAGTAATTTTATTTTATTATTTCTACAAAAATGTGTGTGTGTGTGCAATTATAATTTTTGTATACTTTTCATATTAGAAATTACATCTAATTTATCTATATATGGTAATGTAATAGTCAACTATTGTAATAATCTAATAGCCAATATAACATGATCATTTTTATATTAGTAGGAATAAGGGAAAGAATATTGACCATAACATCGATATGATGACTATTTCTCTTAAGAATGTTACTAATCTCAAAATAATCAAAGTGTGTGATCAAACTAAGTACTAAATCAGCATATGAAGTTAATTTATATTTTATTGTAAGAACTCATCATATGATTGATCACAAATTCAGAATCATAAAAAAAAATTATATATTAAATATTTAAACCATGCATAACATAAAATCCTATAATCAAAACATTATATTAAATGATATATTATTATATTAAATAATATATTATTTATTCATAAAAAATTAATCGATATTATAATATTATAGATTGATCATGGGAGTTACTACTACCATAATGACCTCAACACTTAAAACACATTTAAACTAATAAAAATATACTATCTATAGACTTTATTTACATTTATACACAATCAACTCATCGTGAAAATAATCATCTATTGGATTAATAAAGGAGAAAACTAATGTCAAAAGTAACCTTCCATTTCACTTACTTATATGATAGAACTTTAAGATCAACCTTCATGAGTAAGGTGACCCACATAACTATGCTTTTGGACATATAAGTCTTATAGAAATTATAAAATTTAAAGGTTAAATCTTAGTGATGAAATCTAGATCAATATTAAGCATGTAGTGTGTGTGTGTTTATATGTGGCGAACATAACACCCACTTACAATGTTTCCATTGAATGCAATCTTTTTAATAAATTGGGCTTATACCCCGTAAATGGATTAGAGAGAGATTTACATCAAAAATAGGATTCCTATATTACAAATAAATTGGATTGAGTGTTGAACTTATTTAGATTCATTTCATGTATATTGGATTTGAAATGATTTAAGAGTATAAAATTTTGTATCATTCAGAGTAATTACTAGTTAAAGTGTAATTTTTTTTTTCAAAAAATTAGATTTGATCGCAAATAATTTAAACTCATTAAAAATAAACAATTTTTATTTGATGAAATTAGAATACGCTTAAATTATTTAAAATTATAAATAATATATTTTAAATAATTTAGAAAATAACACTTTATCATAATTGAAATTTAACAATTAAAATATAATAACTAAATTAATTAATTAATTAATTTAATGTACTAATAAAAATAATTTATAAATAATCATGTCATGATTAATTATTGATATAATATTTCTGTAATTAACAATAATATTTATAAAATTAAATAGGTAACTTAAATTCTAATGTTGAACACCACGATATTAACCACTTACCAAAGTCTAAAAAGCTCTAGTAATGATATTGCTTAATCAAATTCGTCTTCAATAGTGGATGTTGCATCTTCTTTAAATGGATAAGGTTTGTTGTAGAAAGAAATTATAAATTATAGTCCTACTGTATAAGGTTTACCCATAAAATATATGTTCACTAGGCCTACCTATTTAACATGGATTGAACATTTAAAAAAAAATGGGAAATGTTTCTCCATCTTATCCTTCAGATCAAAGATAGTTTTATTCACTTAAAAAGTCATAGAAATCTATATAACTAAAAGGGAAAACCATCGAAGTGAAGACAAAGCTAGCTTAGTTTCCCAAATAAAATTCACTTAAGTTTGATTAGGGTCTAGTATACCTTTATCATATTCTAAGCCTCAATGTCATGTGATAAATAGATAAAATATACAATGTGACTATAACCATCAACGTAATTTAGTTGAGTTTTCTCTTAGTGGCTTACCCATGAAAATTATTCATAAAATATAGAAGAATTTTAAGTTTATATAGTTCATTGTCATAAATGTGTAGATTAATTTTTTGGAGCCCATAATTTTTGATCTTTAATTTTGTTCATATTTTCGATTATGCTAAAATGATTGTTTTGAAAATTTTAATCTAAAAATAACCCTTCCTATCTAATTAGGAATATTTTAATACTTTTATGAGGACATACATGACTATTTTAAAGTCTAAAAATGCATTTTTATATTTTTTTCAAGATTTTAATATTTCTAAAAATAGTTTATTTTTATATTCAGATATGAAATTCATTCATTAGGTTACTTTTAATATTTATAATATATGTGGATATTTTTATGCCCATCTGAGATTGCATGAAAAACTTCTAAAATAACGGTTGAAAAATTACTAGAAAATGAAAGTTACTAAAAAATAATAATTTTATAAAAATTGCATGGGTCAGTTAGCTTTAAGTACCTTTTAATTTATTTATATTTTTAATTATGTATGTCAACTCAAATTATAAATTGATTTTTATTTAAAAACTCTATTGTAATATTTTATGCATTCAATGAGAATCAACAAAGAAGTTTGACTTTCATGCAATTTCTGAGTTTATACCTATAGATAATTTTGCTTAGCTAGTTTGTGTTTTTGTTATATGGTATCAAAGCATGTTTGACACTTGGAGGTAATATATTTATCAAT
Organism: Torreya grandis; assembly: GCA_037957365.1. Classification (NCBI taxonomy): domain Eukaryota; kingdom Viridiplantae; phylum Streptophyta; class Pinopsida; order Cupressales; family Taxaceae; genus Torreya; species Torreya grandis. The sequence goes on from JARHVA010004405.1 coordinate 995,663, forward strand.
TGATGTTTTCATATTTTGGTATTATATTGTGTGATTGAATAAAAAGTGTAATAGATGTTGAGAGGATGAAGATGAATTACTCAAATGAACTGGACTATGCAAGAGATACAAAGGCAAGTGGAATAATTAATTGAAGTTGTCACAAATCAATGACAAAGGAGAAAGGAAGATGGAACATATGAAGAAAAAAATTATGAAGATGAATTTCAGTAAGAAGAGGAACACGAACAACCACCATCAATGGAAGAGAATATGGTTAGGGATTTTGAAGGAAGGAGCAAAGGAATTAAGGTTGACGTTCCAGTAGTTTAAAACTAGAGGATTTGATATATTGGATGAATAACATGGAGATTTTTTTCAAATAGAAAATGCTACGAGAAGACAAGAAAGTAATGTTTTCATTCATGAAATTGAAAATTCATGTGATGGTTTGGTGGGATCACCTACATAAATAGAGATAGAGAAAGAATAAAGAGAAGATCAACACACATAAAAAGATGGATAAGAAGATGATGGATAAATTTATTCTTGTGGATTAGGCACAAAACCTATATATAAGATTATAAAATTTTAAGACAAAAGGTTCACAATAGAAAATACTATATAAATGAGTTTTACAATCTTTCCATATGAGTGGAACGTGATGAAATAGAAGAACATATGGCTACAACATATGTAAATGGTATAAAATTTTATATTAAATATGAATTGAGTATGCATAGAATAATTTTCATGGAGGAGGCCTATCAATTAAATTTGAAGGTAAACTAAAAACAAAATAGACATACTTTCCAAAGTCATCTAGTATTGTGTGAAAAAGAGGAAAATCACCTCCAATAAGGGGACAAGGTGGGTTCAATACCACTAGAGGTGGGTTTAATACCACTAGAGGAGAATAATAAGTGAAAAAAGGTAAGAAGTTAATAGACAAGGATTAAAATATCAACAAACAAGAAGATGATTTCATATAGGATGAGGCTATGTTGGTGCTAGAAGATGGTTTCCAAATCAATGTAGAAGGACATAGGGAATTTGAGTGTCCATACTATCATGAAAAATAAAGGAGGCAAAAGGATTTACCAATAGTGAATTTAGTTGAGGCTAAGACATAAGAGTAAATTATTGAAGTTACAACAAAAGATATTGGAGAAAATCTCATGATGAGGAGAGCAATGCTTGTTCCAAGGAAAGAATAGGTGAAAAAATAAGGAAGGTGTTGATAAATGGTTATGGACAAATATTTTTTTAATAAAGTGTACTTCATAAGGTAAGATATGTAAAGTAATTATAGATGGTGGTAGTTGTGAAAATATGATTTCTAAGGACATAATTGAGAAATTAAGTTTGTAATGTGAAAATCATCCTTATCCTTATCAGATTTCATGGTTTAATAAAGGGAATGAAGTTATAGTAGATAAAAGGTGTGTAATAAGATTTTCTATAGAAAAAAATTAGAAGTATTAAATGTGATGTGGTCTTATACCAATGTATGCATACTATGTATTATTAGGAAGGCCATGGCAATTTGATATAAAAACAATCCATGATGGAACAAAGAACACATATACTTTTTAGAAAGGTGGTACGAAGGTAGTTTTAATACCTCTTAAAGAATAAGGGCATGTATAGAGCATGTTCTCTATAAAATAATTTATCATTTAGACATGAGGATATCATGTTACTATTATACATTAATAGTTAATAAAGAATACATAAAAGTAGAAATACCAGCATAATCAGTATAAGTGTTGAAATAATATGTAAATGTTATATGTGATGATTTACTAGATGGATTACCATCAAAGAGAGAAATTAAACATCATATAAATTTGATTTTAGGATCATCTCTATCAAATCAATAAACTTATAGGATGAGTCCAATAAAACATATAAAATTGAATAAATAGGCTACTACATTGGTGATAAAGGGAGTAGTAATAGAGAGCATGACTCCATGTGAAATACCATCATTGCTAACTCCAAATAAATATGGAATATGGAGGATGTGTGTGGATAGTAGATCAATCAATAAAATTACCATCAAGTATAGGTTTCATATACCTCATTTAGATGATATGATGGATGTTATTTTAGGAGTAAAATACTTTATTATTATTAATCTAAGGAGTGGTTACTATTAGATTTAGATTGTTGAAGGAGGTTAATGAAAAATAACATTCGAGACTATGGATGGCTTATAAGAGTGGATGGTGTTGTCATTCAAATTATCTAACTCACCAAGCACATTTATGAGGGTGATGAACATAGTGCTAAGACATGGGTAAGTTTGTGGTGGTTTATTTTGATGATATTTTTATATTTATTAAGACTAAATAAGATCACTTAAGGAATTTGAGAATGGTACTAGATTTGTTAAGAAAGGATAATCCCCATGAAATTTTTAAAAAGTGAAAATTTATGCAGAATAATTTGGTATTTTTGGGATTTATAGTTTCAAAATATAGTGTAAGAATAGATGAAGAAAAGGTAAAGGAAATTATTGAGTGATATATTCCAAAGAGCATCACAGAGATAAGAAGTATCCATGGTTTAGTAAATTTTTATAGAAAGTTCATTAAGAGTATTAGTAGTTTTGTGGCACAAATAACATATTCCATGAAAGGAAGAAAATTTGTGTGGACAATGACAACAACATAAATATTTCAATTTCTAAATAATAAGATTAGAGAAAACCCTATTTTAGCATTACCATGTTTTAACAAAGTGTTTGAAGTGGATTGTATTGCTTCACATGTGAGAATTGATGCTATGTTGAGTCAAGAAGGATATCCAATAACATATTTTTGATGTCTCCTTTTCATACAATTTTAATAATTAATAAAATTACCTGAATAGTGATTTTAATCATTTGAATATATAAGGTAATTAATTAATTATTAAAATAGAAATATCTTGGATAATTATTTGAATTATCAGAAAAGTGGTCTTAACCATTTGGATAATTAATAAATTGATTGAAAAGTGATTTTTATCACTTCAATTATTAGAATCATTTAATTAATCATTTAAGTGAGGACCTAATTATTTAATTTACCAAAAATTACTTTTAAATACTAATTTATTAAAGCAAGTTATTTAATTAATTCAAAAAGGCTTAAAGTGAAATTAAAAGGAATGTCGGCTTGTGAGATAAAGCAAAGAAATGATAAGATATTCTAAAAAGGATAAGTGAGGCCCATGAGGTATTTTACCTACTCAGGGTGGTTTGGCCCCCTTTGAAAGGTACAAATACAAGGTGAAGATCACAATTGAGGATATGTTGAACTTGATAATTGTTATTCATGATTGAAGAAACTATTAGGATGTATGCCCAATAGATGGTCATTGTTTTGGTGTTGGTCATTCTAAAAATAGTGTCTTTTGATGCCACATTTGCTATAGAGATCTTGTTACTTGCCCTAGAAGTGGGGCAATTTAATTTAAGGATTTTGTGTGAATTTTTGTGAGGGTTTCGTGGTTCTTTTCCTACATATTAAATTTGCCAAATGTTTATCCTATTTTTACAAGTGGAGTGAACCACCTTGGAAGCTTGGATATAGGGTTTGGAGGCCTCTTTGTGTCTATTTTATGCAAATCAAATATTTTAATTTTATTTACTATTTTTTATTGTGTTGGTGTGAGGTTTTGGAGGAGTTTCATGGAAGGTTTGACTCCCTAAATTGATATATATATATATATATATATATATATATATATATATATATATATATATATATAAATTTTTAGATTATTATTTAATCATTTTTGACAAGAAACTAGGGTTTTATAAATTTGGAAGCAATTTTTGGTGACCTTCCCATGGAATAAATTTTTTCAAATTATTTTTATTTGATAGTCATTCTTTTTATGATCAGTTTGAGCTCTTGTTTGCATCATAATTTTAAATATTGAGGGAGCTATGAATTTTTAAAATTTTCAGCTATTTGTAGGAAATAATATTTGTTGAGGGTAGATTTTTGTCAAAGGATTGAAGTGGAAAAATATTCAAAACAATAGTTATATTTTAGGAATTAAATCAGATTTTTTAGCCATCATAAAGTGGCATTTAAGCTTCAATAAATTGGCAAAAAGGTACTTGTTTCATGCATTTAATTTTTTTTATTTCTACAATTATTCAATTAATTTTGAGATAAGTTATTAGCTGAAAATCACTAAAAAACCCTACTATTATGGCATATAGGGTTTCTAGGGATTGACAAGAGTTTTTGAGCTTATTTTGTAAACTAGGGTTTGTTGATTTCATTTTCATAATTTTAAGATTTAGGAGAAAACCTCTTTTGCATGAAATCATCCCATTTGAGGACATTACAATATTTTAGGAAGAAATTAAATGAGGTAAGATAAAAGTATTCTACATATGATGTTGAATTTTATGCCATTATATAGTGTTTAAAAAACTTACATAGTGTTTAAAAAACTTGGACATGGTAATTGGGCATAGGAGCTTACACTTGCTTGAGGGAAAACAAATTTGGGAAGGGAGGACTATATGTCCCCTTTTCATATAATTTTAATAATTAATAAAATTATTTGAATAGTGATTTTAATTATTTAAAAATATAAGGTAATTAATTAATTATTAAAATATAACTATCTTGGATAATTATTTGAATTAGTAAAAAAGTGGTTTTAACCATTTAAAAAATTAAGGTAATTTTAATGATTATTTTAAGGGGTTTTATAATTAATAAATTGCTTGAAAAGTGGTTTTTATCACTTCAATTATTAGAGGAATTTAATAAATTATTTAAGTGAGAACCTAATTATTTAATTTTCTAAAACATAATTTTAATTACTAATTTATTAAGGTAACTTATTTAATTAAATCAAAACAATCCTAAAGTGAAATTAAAAAGAATGTCAGCTTAGGAGCTAAAACAAAGAAAGGATAAGATATTCTAAAAAGGGCAAGTGAGGCCCATGAGGTATTTTACCTCCTTAAGGTGGTTTGCTCCCTTTTGGAAGGTACAAATATAAGGTGAAGATCATAATTGAATATATGTTGAATTTGATCATTATTCTTCATGCTTGAAGAAACTATTGGGATGCATGCCCAATAGGTGTTCATTGTTTGGTGTTGGTCATTATACAAAATGTGTCTTTTGATACCACCTTTGCTAAGGAGATCTTGTTACTTTCCCTAGAAGTGAAGTAATTTGATTTGAGGAGTTCATGTAAATTTTTTTGAGGGTTTCATCATTTTTTTCTTGCATATTAACTTTTCTAGATATTTGTCTTATTTTTGCAAGTGAAACGAACCACCTTGGAAGCTTGAATCTAGGGTTTGGAGGCCTCTTTGGGTCTATTTTATCCAAATTAAATATTCTAATTTTATTTGGTAAATTTTTAGATGTTGGCATGAGGTTTTGGAGGAGTTTTGTGAAAGGTTTGAAGCCCTAAATTGATAGAAAATTAAATAATAATTTTTAGATTATTATTTAATTATTTGTGATATGTAACTAGAGTTTTTTGAATTTTGAAGTAACTTTTGGTGACCTTTCCATGGAAGAAAAATTATAAAATTATTTTTATTTGATAGTCATTATTTTTATGACTAGTTTGAGATCTTGTTTGTATTATAATTCTAAATATTAAGGGAGTTATGAAATTTTAAAGTTTTCAACTATTCGTAAGGAAATAATATTTGTTGAGGGTAGATTTATTACAAGGTTTTGAACTGGAAAAATATTCAGAACTATATATATATATATGGAATTAAATCAAAATTTTAAATCATCATAAAATGACATTTGAGCTTCAATAATTTGGCAAAAGGGTGCTTGTTTCATGCATTTAATTTTTTGATTATTTCTACAAGTATTTAGTTAATTTTGAGACAAATTATTGGCTGAAAATCATTACAAAATCTTACTATTGTTGCATCTAGGGTTTCTAGGGCTTGATAAGGGTTTTTGAGATTATTTTGCAAACTAGGGTTTGTTGATTTCATTTTTAGAATTTTGGGATTTAGGAGAAAACCCCTTTTGCATAAAATCATCCCATTTGGGGACATTACAATATTTTAGTAAGAAGTTAAATGAGGTAAGATAAAAGTATTCTACATATGATGTTGAATTTTATGCCATTATACAAGCATAAAGGCATTGGAGGCATTACTTGGTGTTTAAGGAGTTTATCCTATTTATATATCATGACACTTTGAATTATGTGAACACTCAAATGAAATTATATAGTAAGCATGAAAAGTGGGTGTATTTATTGTAGGGATATAATTTTGTTTTGAATCATAAATTAGATAAGTAGAATCAAGTAGCTAATACTTTGAGCAAGTGAATGAGGCTATTAACTATTATGGTGAGTGAATTACTTGGGTTTAAAGTTGTTAAGGTATTATATGATACCGATTCAAATTTTGGAAAGATAGTTAAGCAATGTAATAATCCATCAAAAAGAGATATATGTAATATTCATGATAATTACCTTATACAAAATGGTTATCTTTTTAAAGGGAAAGAATTATGTATTTCAATTGGGTCTTAAAGAGATAATATTATAAGATAATTTCACATTGGTTGTTTGGTTAGACATTTTGGTAAAGCTAAGACCATAGCTTTGGTGGAGAAGTATTTTGGCCAAATATGAAGAGAGATGTGGCAAGTTATGTTTTAAGATGAATAAAATGTCAAGTGGTTAAAGGCCATGTGCATAATATAGGGTTGTACATGCCATTACCAATTCCAAGAGGACCATGAATAGATTTGAGTATAGATTTTGTGTTGGGACTACCAAAAACATATAGAAGTAATGATTCAATTTTTTTAATTTTAGATAGGCTTTCTAATACGGTTCACTTTATTACATTTAAAAGAACTAATGATGCCACTATAATTGTAAAACTATTTTTTAAAGATATGATACTGCATGGTTTTCTAAAAACCATTACATCAGATAGGGACATGAAATTTATAAATAATTTTTGGAAGAATTTATATAAATTGGGAACTAAGCTAAAATTCATTAGTGCATACCACCCACATACATATGGAGAAACATAATTTGTAAATAGGAGCTTGGGAAATTTGTTGAGATGCATGTTTGGATAGAATCTCAAGTAGTAGAACTTGGCTTTACCACAGGTTGAGTTTGCATATAATAGTTTAGTGAATAGATCAATAGGAAAATAACCTTTTTAAATTATTTATAGGATAAATCTTATGGTTATCTTGAATTTGGTGCATCTACCAATTATAGAATGATTTAGTGATGATGTAGAAGCATTTGCAAAACATATACATCAGTTGCAAGAAGAAGTGAGGAGAAAGTTACAAGAAAGTAATGAGAGGTATAAGGTAGAAAAAAATGTCAAAACAAGTTCAAAGGTATTTGAATAAAAAAATTTAGTGATGGTTTACTTGAGGAAATCAATATTTCTAAGAGGGACATACAACATGTTAAATTATAATAAAATTAGACCACATAGAATTGTGAATAAAATCAATGACAATGCTTATGAGGTGAGTTACCACATAATTTTGATATCTCTCTAGTATTTAACGTTTAAGAATTATATGATTTTCATGGATAATATGGTGCGGGGAATAACATGAATAAATAAATTGGAGACAATAGGTACCAAAGAAGAAAGAAAAGATAACACATGTTATTGATAAGAAGAAAGTGCACACAAGGCAAGGAAGTTAAAATAGGCATTTGTTATAGTGGTAAGGACTAAAATAAGAATACAACACTTAGATTTTTGAATGTGATTTGAAAAATATTGACAAGAATAAATTCTAAGATTTCAATCAAGGCAACTTATAGGAGTTAATTTGTTTTCAATCGGAGGAGAGAGATGAAGAGATAAAACTTTTGGAGGCCATAAATTTTGATCTGTAACTTTGTTTGAGCTCTTATTTATGAAAAAACCACCATATTGAAAATTTTAATTCATCCATAACCCATTCTATTTAGTTATGGATATTTTTAAAACTTTTAAGAGGCCATAGATGACCATCTGTAGACCTAAAAATACATTTTAATATATTTTGGAGATTTTCCCATTTTTAGAAATACTTTATTTTTGTACTCAGACAAAACCTCAATTTATTTTGTACATTAGGTTAATTTTAGTATTGATAAAATATGTGGAGATTTTTAGGCCCATCCAAGATTACATGCAAAACTTCTAAAATAGCAGTTAAAAAATATCAAAAGATGAAAGTTACTAAAAATAATAAATTTCTAAAAATTACATGGATCAATTAGCTTTAGGTAGATTTAATTTATTTATAGTTTTTAATTATTCATGTGAAATCCAATTCTATTGATTTTTATTTAAAGAATATATTTTTAATATTTTATTCATTTAATGAGAATCAATAGAGAAGTTGGATTTCATGTAATTGCATAATTTCTTCCTATGGATAATTTTGCTTAGATAGTTTGTGTTTTCATCACATCTTAATTATTTTGTCACACTATAAAGAGAAAGATTTCAATATCCTAGGACAACATCAATAGATTTCACTATTATTTATATTTGATATCAAATAGGATGAATCACATATTTATTTCAAATGTATTATGATTAAGAAAAATATTATTCGTTAAGATCATCATTTCTTAAGAAATAAAAAATCCAATATAACTATAACCATCAACATAATTTAGCTATTTTTATTCTTTATAGATTACCCAAGAAAATGAAACGTAGACCTAATTTCAATTGAATATCATGTATCTAAGGCTACTAGATTTAAATAGCTTATTACCACATTGTACACACCCATATTTTTCACAATACAACATTTTCAGACAAATCCAATGATGATACAAGGATCTCAACATAAATTTTATCAAAAAAAATTCTCTCTAATTTTTATTTCTTTTAATTATTTCTAATCCCTTATACTTTTCAAAATCTTATTTTCTAAGTCTTTTCCTTCTAACATTAAAAATTATGGCTCAGTGACAAAACTACAATGATGAAAGCATAAAATATTATGGTGCAGATAAAACCACCATAGCATTTATTTTTTGTGTCACATTGGTATCCTTAGTCAAGGTAGTAATTTTTCAAACCACTGAAATGGTATCAACTCTGCCACCTACAGACACTAGTGGTTCCATCATGCTTTGTGCATTTTTAAAATTAGCATGTAAGATGTTAATTTTCATGCATTTTGCATCCTTTGTCTCATATGTTTTATTTTTTAATTAGAGTTAACCTTAAATAATGTTAAATTCATTCATAATATTTATTTTATCAATCCTTATCAAGTTAAATTGACCAAACTCATAGTCAAGATTCAATTAACTCACACATGAAATAAAATTTCTTCCCTTACAAGTATCTCACTTTATTAAGGTTTTTAGATCCAAAAAATTGATCAAGGATTAAATATTTTAAGTTTTACAAATCACTAGAATTTTTTTGGTCTTTGATAGCCTTTTATTGATTCAATAGTCATCTTTGTGTCAATCTACATAGGTTTGGAGAAGGGAATTCACAAAATTTCCAACTATTTTTTGTTGTTAAAAAATCAGCCCAACCACAATCCATTTTCTCTCTCTTTTTCAAAATTTGTCTTTAATAATTATATTATTTTTTTATCTTTTTTAATATATTTATCAGGGTCAATATTGAGCAAAGGAGTTAACTACCTAAGGATTGTATACTCACAATAAATACATCTTCACCTTTTTTTGATTTCGCCACTAATTAGGTTGGAATATTTGATTTCATTTTTTTTAAAAAATTATAATAGAATATATTAATTTTATTTATTCATCTAGATAATCTTGCTCTCTTATATTTCACAAAAATATAGTTTTACTTTCTTTAGTTTTTAGTTGTATATCAAAGACTTAAAGAACGTAGTTTTGAATTCAATCTAAGGAAGATTAGAATAAAATTATAACTATATAAAACTAAATAAAATTATTATATTTTAATTTTCCCTCAACACATATTTATCAAACAATAACGCGTGCACACACACCCCCAACAACTATGGAAATTGAAACTCACACAATGGATCTAGTTTATCTATTTTTCATATCAAATAAACTCACATAAATAACAAAAATTAAAAACATATAAATTCATTATATCAGTCATATAATCATTATATCTTCATATAGTCATAAAAAATTTAAAAAAATGGCATTATAGTTTGCATACTAGATTAAATAAAAAGAAAAACTAGAAAGTACACAATATGGAACAACTATTAGTTTTATATTTTGGTTCTTCACTGTCATATTAAAAAATCCAAATTGCATAGTAGATTTCATTTATTTGCATTAAAAAATAAAAATAAATTGAAATTTTATGAATGTAGGTAATTTTTTGTAATCAAACTAGGAAAAACTAAAAAACATCACTTGTGTCATTCATCTAGAATTAAATTTTAATCACTTGCATGCATTGAAATATTGAAAATAAAAAACATAAGAACATTATTTTTAGAATCATTTTTTTTATTTAATTAATTATTACAAAAAAAATCATAAAGTGGTATAGTTTTAATTTACTTGTAAAGTACTACCGAAAACACCAAAAATAGAATCAACAAATCCTTGTTAAGACATGTGAAAGCGTAAAACCTTGCTTCTAAACATTCAAAACATCAAGTAAACTATTTGAAATCAAAGTCAAGATAAGATATATGGTTTAAGTTTCAAAAACAACATTTTTTCCTCTTTTAATGCTCCTTCTAGAGAAACCATGCCTTCACATAGAAAACATATTTACTAGAGTTAGATATATCATTTAAGCTATAAATATTAAATCTAATCTTAGAATTGAAGTTTTTCAGTTCCACCCCCATTCCACAAATTATCATTAATAAACTTAACACTCTTCATAGGTAGGACCATGTAGAAGTATGACCAATAATCATACACATTCATATTCAATCCCATCAGTATAATTATCTCTAAGTTTAAACCTTCACTCTTAATTATATTCTTCCTTATGACTAGCCTCGTAATATTTAGTGCTTTGTATATGCCATAATTATCCAAACAAATTATGACTAATTCACTATTCCTAGTATGTACCAAGAACTTTAGTATTTTTTCATCACTCACACTGAGGGTTATTTAAATTTCATATCCTCTCAATTTGATGCTCCCAATGAGAAACATGATGTAGGATATCTATTTCGATATCATCACGAGCACCTTTTCCCACCTGTAGTCCAAAACATTGTGCTTTCACCTTAACCTAATCAACCAAACCCATGGACATATCACTCTATCATCTTTACATTCGTTATATTGGATAGACCTTAGGAAGTCAATTGTACTAAGGTTATTATTGCATTTTCCTTGTGTACACACACATACTAATAAGTCACTCACCATATAAAGAGGAATATTTTAGTGTCCTAATACGCTATTGTTAGAATTCACTTTTTTATATTTGAGATTAAATATTATGAATCACATATGCATCACTATATAATTATGATTACGCAAAGGGTGTAATTCACCCATAAAAATCATCATTAATTAACCATTTTACCATTCCTAAAAAACTTGAATATAAAAGGATTTTGATAATTGGGAATGAATAGAATGAAAATTTTACCATTTTATATAGCAATGTCAAATCAACTTCATTTAACCTATTTCAAAAAATATTTACATGAGGTAGGTATCTAGGTTTAGGGATTTAGGTTTCAAGAATGAATTGATGCTATTAATAACAAGTTTCCACAACTTTTAATTTCAAAAAAAATGATTTAAATAGGATTATTAATTTAAAATTAATAATATGATAAAAATAAGTAAATTACCATTTATAATATTACACAAAAAGACTACTATATGAATATTTGTCAAATAGTTACTTTCAGCACCTAGGTTTGTGATTTATAACATGCCTTGTGTTTAATCTATTTATAATTGAGGTAAATCAAATTAGTAGATCTAAGATATTAAAATATAAATATGGGAATATAAATATATGATATTGAAATATAATATACTACACAACTTTATATAATTTAAAATTAGCTAAAAATAGTAAATAGACCTAGAAATATGCAAACCTCCCTAAAACAAATTTTATGATAATTGTGTAGGTTGAATATAACTAAGAATTTATTGGAAATACCTATGTATTATGTCATCACCAAATGAAATAATTTAAATTACACTAAACAAATTTAACATGAGGTGGATAGGGTTGTAAAGTAGTTTTATCTACTAACTACATCCACTTATTGGTTTATTGTGCACCTATTTTATTGATCTAGGTATGTGTGATTATCTGTGAGGGTTTGCTCATCAATTTTGTGTGTTGATATGCCACATAAAATAATTTCCAAATATAAAAAAAATTTCATAAAAAATCCCAAATAATATATCAAATGAATATAATAGTATTGGTTAAGGGGATTAATCAAACTATCATTATGAAAGCCCATGTAATATGCATGTTGCCTACATAGACCAAATGGGCCTCAGGCTGATTTAGTGTGATCTATGATTGTGAAATTATGTATATATATATATATATATATATATATATATATATATATATATATATATATATATATATATATATATATATATATATATATATATATATATATATATATATATATATATATATATATATATATTTAAATTAATGAAAATAGATTCAATTGAAATATATTAAAATGTGTTCAAACTTGACCTCTAACTATTAGAATGCAACATAATTGAATTTAGAAGAAATATGTTCCTTTTCTCATTATGCAGTTGGATTACCAAGTGACTACTAGATGTGTTTAGATAAGCCCTAATTTACTTATATATGGGAATATTTAGAATATTCTCACTAACCAAATTTACAAATGGAATAGGATATCCATTTTAAATCATCTTGATTTGAAAAATTAATTGTTAAAGTACAAGGTGCAAGGTCGTAGTGAAGCCTTATCTGATCTAGTGCATACTTGTCTTAAAGGATAGTGTATGAAAAGAACATGTAGGTTGAATAGGGATGAATGGGGTTGAAATAGGGATGTATGTATGATAATTTTAATATTTTCAAGACAATAAATGTTATATTAGAGATTGTGAGTTAGTGAAATGGGGAACAAACCAAGTAAAGTAGGGATGTCAAGATTAAACATTATCAAGGAATTAAGAATAATTTTATGTGTTGAAATTTTACCCCGCTATATTTTAGTGATGAAACATAATTAATTTATTATACTAAATTAAAATTGAGTTTGAGTGTTGTTGAGGTCAACATACTCCCATTTTAAAAAACTAGGGACCCTTATCTTGAATCTTGTAAATTTGTACTAAGGATTAGATTTTCCACTTGATCAGATTGCCATTAGCATGTTAACACATTATACCTATTTGAAGATCATCCAAATCAATGGTTTGTTTGACATATTTACATATGATCCTTTTTTATCCTAGCTAATGTTGTTAATGGTTGCCTATTATGTTTCTAGGTTGCAAGTTCAATGACGTCCTAATTGTGTGAACATTATTCAGGGTTTGTACTCTAATGTTAACCTAGCCCCATTTATTAAACTTTGGTCTTTAAATCTATTAATTGAATTCATATTTGAATATATAGAAAACCCTTAGTCTAATTGTTTAGCTTAAGTCCTTTTGAATTGAATTCAAATTTAGGTGGGATTTAATTTGTGTAGGAACATTTAATTATGTCATAGATTTTGTGTAAAGTTTTATACTAAGGTTCTAATCATTTTTATTAACAAGACCAAAACCTTAGGCTAAATTTTTTTATCCTAAGTTATTTATATTTCTTGAAAACACCTAGTCTATTTTATCATTCACCTAGACTAATTAAACGTGATGGGGAACTTTATTATGTTATAAACTTAGCCTAAAGCCTTATAATAAAATTTTAATTGTATTTATTAATACAACAAAAAACTTTAGGCTAAAAAATTACCCTAAGAATTTTTATTCCCTAAGCCCTAAATTATTTTTCATTTCCCACAAGATCAATATGAAGATGACATATGTCAAGATCTCAGAGCTCAAGTAAAATATCAATGTTATCAACCAACAATATGATTACACTTATGAAAGCAATAAACCGCGGAATTAAATCAGATAGATAAGTAACTAGAATGATAAATAACAAAGAACAAGAGATACAAGAAACCACCCTGAAAACTTGTATTAAACTCTTTACAGAAGGAATACAATTGAAGAAACTTCTTTCTTCCACACCTCTCTCAGATGTACAAGATCTCTCTCTAGATCTCTATCCCTCAAGGGCTCTCTCTCTCAAGTACAATCAACTCCAACAACCTGGATTGATGCAACTCTGTATTGTTCTTCAATATTCACATACAATGAACTACTACAATAAGCTAAGAAGATCTTTCCTACATATAGAATTAGGAAACTTGAGCATGCACTTACAACCAACAGTTAAGCCTCTTGAATAAGGGCTCTAAAAACAATCTTACTAATAATAGAAACGCGAACTTAAGACTAAGACTTAAACTCATCATGCAAACACTCGGTTCTGTCCTCAGAAATAGCATTCTGGACGCACAGGTAACCGACGTCGGTTCCTGCCTGCTTGCCTATGATCGACGTCAGCCGATCCTCTGCCGATGCCGACGTCTCTTCAACTACTCCTGACCGACGTCGGTCGCTCCTGACCGACGCCGGTGACTGTGTAAACTTGCAACTTTGGTAATGCGCTCCTTAGTGAAGCTTTTAGACTCCACACCTTAACAATCTAACTAGGTCAAATTGTCAAATCCTAGAGATAAAACATGGCAATGACAAATGTCATAATCGTAGTAGATAGAATAGAGTTAGATGGATCAAGATCAACGGAGCATACAACAAAGATCTAATAGTATGTGCAAAGTAATTTTAATAATAAGTAGATCATAATCAATGACACGTGTTGATCCATGTAAAGAATATCCTATGGTGTGAGATGAATTTGAATTTTTAAAGAACCCAAAATGAACATGGTAATGATGCATGTTGTAATCATGGTGATTCAAATAGAGATAGACTAATAGTATTTAATCTCTTAGATCATGATCGGTGATGAGTGAAACATGGAATTTTCAATAAGTCCAAATATAATGAGAGGATGACACATGAAACAAGGGCATTAAATGATGGTGTGTGTTTACAAGAAGCATAGAAGACCCATAGATCTGCTAAGTGGCACTATCTTATATTCTTGTACCAAAGATCAATAGTCTGTGATAAGTCAAAGCTAAAGGACTTAGTAGAATTGATGGAGCATATTTAATAAGATGTGAGAGAGCACTTGAAGGTGACATGCATCCTAAAAAAGACAAATGATCACATTTCAAAACTAATGGACAAATTGACATAGTGGAGCCACATAAGCAATACAAGTTAGTTCAAAATATTTAGTGGACCCGTAGACATGGAAGGTTTAAATAAGTAATCTGATCAAAATCTAATGCATGAAGCTCATACATTCAAAATCAATTACATCTATTGAAGCTCTATAGAAACCTTCAAGAAAGCCCTAAGTGTATGGAAGCCCTAGTTTGTCCCTATTGTCACTATAATCAAACTGAGGAGAATTAAAATATTATCTACACTAAGATAATTCAATCAAGAGACAAATTGCAATCCACTAGTGATCAATTTGATAAAATTCATAGTAATGGTGGATCTAAAGAGTGTTTCAAAGGAATATGTTGAATTGTATCTGATAAAATATGATAAAGGTCATATTTTCAAGGATACCAAGTTTGATGCTTTTGCCTTGAGCATAGGAGATAATAATTGGTCAAATAAGTTTTATATGATTGAAAATCAACCAACCATCACCCTAGAAGAGGAGAGGAACCTCTCAATCAAGATACTATATGATGATATATTTGTAATTCAAATGACCAACCTTTATTATGTAGTAGCAAATCTTGAAGTACTCCACTATATTAACATTTTTGTTCCTATTTTTAAGGAAACTAAGATAGATATGGGAATGATAGTTAATGAATACAATCTTTGCTTATATTTATAATATTACCTATTGATGCAGAAGATTTCACCCTTGGCAGGAGGCTGAGCTCCTGCCTTCTTCACATAACAATGGAAACTCCCCTCTCGCCTGTGGGACTGACGAAGATGGAGGGTAGAGTCTCTAGATGAGGGCTAGCTCCCTCTGATGTATCATTTAGGCCCTAGTTTCTCCTACTACTAACAAAACATGTAAAAGCGGGGGGGATGAAAAGAGAGTAAGAGATGCTAAAAATATAACCTAAGCCTAAAAAGTAAAAGGTGATACACCAAAAATGTGATCCACCTAGTCCAAATATACACTTTTCACCAAAAGGAAGTGCTTATACACTTCATCTGAAATGAGAAAACCTTCTGCATCAGTGGGTCAGGGGTCCATGGAGATATAGGGAGGAAATAACTACTAGAGGCATTCTGAGACACACTGCAACAACCTATCCACTTCACCTATACTCATCTAGCGAAACTTCTGGCAGACCTATAAAAGGAAACTCACAAAATGCACCAAACATGTTGAAATCATTCTGCAAAAGCATTTAAGAAAATGACTTAACATAGAATCAAGGCATAGACATATACTAAAGATGCAAAACGCAGATTGGAGGTAAAAATAGCTAAGTTTTGATTCAAGGTAAAAATTCTGGCAGAGGTTTGCCTTACAAGCTCGAGAGATTTTTGGGCAGAGTTTTGCCTTAAGGCTAAGAGCAGATCCTTTCTCAAATGAGAAGTTTACAATTTATAGAAAGAGGAAGAAAAACTTGGCAATTCCTGGGAAAGATTTTGGTGCTCTTTTCTACAAGTGGCCCATGTGCGTTCTAAACCTTGGGAAGAGGAAACCACTGTTACTGATGTCATTTTTTAGAAAAGGCCTGCTGGAACCATGCTACACAATCACCCAAATTGACTTTGGTATTCAAAAATTAATGTAAGAGCATGGTCGTGCCTTTTTTCTATAAACAGACTGTTGTTTGTCCCCTCATCAATGCCAACTACAAAAAATAGGCTACGCCACTGATCTGACAATGACTCACCTTCCCTTTGCCACTTAGATGCTTTGTCTTTTCTGTTCCTTGTCTTCTTCCTGCTCTTTCAGCCCTCGAGGGTGATCTTCTGGTGGGTTGCTGCATTCCTCAGGCTCCTTTGTATAGTTGGCGCTCTTTTGATTCAAAAGCAAATGACTGCTTCACTGAGTTAAATTTGACATTCACATGGCCGTCACCCAATGGCTAGTTTGTCTACTTAAATTTGACGGCTTTTGGGATGCCATCATCCTTGGCAAAATCCATCGGGTCTTTTGTTTTAGGCTTTTTCCCCACGGGTTTTTTGTTTTAGGCTTTTTCTTGTGGACAAAAAGTCCACGGGAATCGGCTACTTTGACTTTTTTGCAGGCTCTTTGACTTTTTATACACCTTCGGGCCCTTTGAAAATCCTTTCCCCAAATTCCTTAGGCCTTTTAAAGCTCTCTCTTCCCTCTGCAAGGGCTTCTAGACCTTCGGCTACCCTCTGCAAGGGCTTTTGGACCTTGAACTACCCTTCGGCTATAGGGCACACCCTTGAACCAAGCCGTTGAACCAACCCATTGAACAAAAATTGGTTCAATGGTTCAATCGGTTCAACCACTACGCGTCGAGCCCATTGAACCAAGCCTTTGAACCGATTCGTTGAACCATCTATTAAACCAAAGTGGTTGAACCAAAGCATTAAACTTAAGCATTGAACCAATCCATTGAACCGGTTCAACGGTTCAATGCTACACACTGATACCAAGTGAACCAAGCCTTTGAAATTGTCTTTGAACCAAATGATTGAACCAATTCCTTGAACCAGTTCAATGGTTCAATGAAGTGCACCGAGCCCATTGAACTTTGGCATTGAACCATCTGATTAAACTAGAAGCCACTTTGAACTGATGCCACTAATCTTAAACATTGAACTAAGTCATTGAACCAAAGTGATTGAACTAAAGCGTTGAACCAACACATTAAACCAACTAAATTAAATCGAGTGATGAACCCTGTGTTTGAACTAAGCCTGATTGAATCATATGATTAAACCAATGGTTGAACTAGTGCGTTGAACTTTGAATGCTGAACCAAGGCCTTGAATTTTGTCGATGAACTTGTCATTGAACTGGTTCAATGAACTAAGGCCGATTAAACCAAGGCATTGAACTAGGCGATGAACCAAGCGATTGAACCAGGCATTAAACCAAAGCATTGAACTAGTTCAATGGTTCAACCATGCCAAATTTTCTTGAATTTCTTTAGACAAGAGCTTGAAGAAGCCTTGTAAAACCTAGAACTCTCTAAATTGATCCTTCATGCACCAAAGACTAACCTGCAGAGTTTGTAGAAATCCAAAACTTGTAGAGTCTATAGAAATCCAAAACCTATAGAGTCTATAGATTTAGACCTATAGAGTCTGTAGATATTCTACAGAGCCTATAGAAATGAACAGATTCTTACAAAATCAAAAAATGAAATGGCCTAGAACAACAGGGATATAAGGGTACCAATTTTTGGCTTGTTGGGCAAAAAATGGTCAACAAATTAGTGACTCCCAGGGGAAGCATGCATGTTATGCTTAAAGACTAGTTACCTTGCAGTCCATTGGGCACGAAGTCAGATGCAGCTTGAAAAAAATCACTAACAACCCCACAAGATCCAAGAATCAAATATGAAGCTTTTTTACCCCACACACAAAGGGAAACACACACAAGGCTAAAAACACTACTTGTGCAAACTACACTTAGGGAAAGCAGGAAAGAAACTGAAAGCAAACTACTATATACAGCTAACCAAGAATGTTTGCCCCCCTCCTGGATCAAAGGGAAAATTTCTTAAGTCCCCTTCCTAGCAAGAAGACTTATGGTGGCAGACAAGTGGCTGAAAGAAAAGGAGATTTGGTGACCTGCTCCTCTTGCCTATCACTTGAGTTGGCTGGTATCTGAGTGGATCATATTTGAGCATGCCTCCAACATACATGTATTCTTCTTGTCCCTGGAGGCTTATTGAATGTTGGTCCTTCATGATGGTGCATTTCACCAAGAAATCAGTGGCTATTGGCTTATCACCATTAGCCCTTTGACATGTATAGCTCCCTTACAGTGCATCATGGTCCGATCTGTTTCCTTCTGCTTCATTATAGACTCTATCAGACTCATCCTCTGCTTCCTTTTCACCTTATTGAAGAAGGGTGACTATGGTGATGTCTGAAATAGACTCACAAAATGATTTCTCATCCCACAAAACATTGCCTCTTTGTTTGAAGCTTTCTTCTTCAAAGCCTTCTTCTAGGAAGATAGACCTCTCCTTTTCCTCCTCAAAGATCAGATCCTCTAGATGTTCAAAGGTATTCTCCTAATCCTCCTCCAACTCAATCTCCTCATCATAGTCATCCTCCTCATCGAAGCAACAAGGAATTTCATCAAACAAAGGAGGAAAGAGCTTACCATGCTTATGTTCCTCTTCATGTTGCTAGAACATCTGCATGTATGCAAGACCTACATCTTCTCCATTGCTAATGATGTCTTCATAGGGAACCTCCATGATGATTCTACCTTTGTTATCGCTCATGATAGTCCCTTGGGAAAATGTAGCTTGGATCTTCTGCTCCTCACTCGCCTCTTGCAAAATAGGTTCTTCCTTGAGAAGGGGTGAAGTGGGAAAACCATGTGGAAGAGGAGGTAGTCCTTGAGCTAGAATCAAATGATTCTCCTCCTTCCACTTGGTCAACACTTCATCAATATTAGGTGCAACCTGATATCTCTCTTGGAAATGTGTAGGTGGGGTGTGTTCAGACATGGAATGTGCCGTTGGGTCTGAACCGTCCATCACACACTTGCTGAGGAATCTCTCTCTGGATTCCAAATCTATAATTCTCTTGGATAGATCTTCTTAGAAGAGCCTTTTTTGGAGATCATAGGAATCATGGGTAGGGGTAGCTTTATCTTTTCTAAGGTTTTGAGCAAAACCTTTCTTCTTCCTATTTTTGTCCCATGATTCCACTATTTCCCCCAGGTCAGGAGGTTGCCATCATGGCAAAAGATCTCAGAATTGGAATTTGCCCTTTTGGTTGAAGGGCAATTAGGAGGGCTGCTTGAGGGGATTGCATGAATGTTTTGAGCTTGATCATATTAATATGAAGGAATACAAGGCCCATGATTTAATGCAGAGGGATTATATGTACAAAAGTGATTTTTGATGGCACCAAGCTACTTAACCAGCTGATTCAACTTAGAGATGCCATTGGTGTTGATGCAAAAGCCTCCAAAGGCTGGTCGATTAAAGAACACACCAAAAATTCTTCAACTCTTTGGACA
The DNA here is from genome assembly GCA_037957365.1 of Torreya grandis. NCBI lineage: Eukaryota > Viridiplantae > Streptophyta > Pinopsida > Cupressales > Taxaceae > Torreya > Torreya grandis. Next base: position 1,015,986 of record JARHVA010004405.1, read on the forward strand.
CAACTTATCCTAGTTGGTCCCACCGAGTGTGACAGAAACTATTGATGCATAAGATTGCACCCTTGGTAGGAGGCCGAGCTCCTACCTTCTTCACGCAACAATGGAAACTCCCCTCTCACCTGTGGGACTGGCAAAGCTGGAGGGGAGAGTCTCTAGATGAGGGCTAACTCCCTTTGATGTATCATTTAGGCCCTGTTTTCTCCTACTTCTAACAAAAATGTAAAAAATGGGAGGGGATGAAAAGAGAAAGAGATGCTGAAAATAGAACCTAAGCCTAAAAAGTAAAAGGTGATACACTAGAAAATGTGATCCACCCAGCCTGAATATACACTTTTCACCAAAAGGAAGTGCCTATACACTTCATCTAAAATGAGAAAACCTTATGCATCAGTGGGTCAGGGGTTCGTGGAGATATAGGGAGGAAATAACTACTAGATGCATTTTGAGACACACTGCAATAGCCTATCCACTTCACCTATACTCCTCTAGGGACACTTCTAGTAGACATGTAAAAGGAAACTCACAAAATGAACCAAACATGCTAAAATAATTCTACAAAAGCATTTAAGAAAATGACTTAACATAGAATCAAGGCATAGACACATACTAAAGATGCAAAACTCAGAATGGAGGTAAAAATAGCTAAGTTCTGATTCAAGGTAAAAATTTTGGTAGAGCTCTGCCTTACAAGCCCGAGAGATTTTTGGGCAGAGTTTTGCCTTAAGGTTGAGAGTGGATCCTTTCTCGAATGAGAAGTTTACAATTTATAGAAAGAGGAAGAAAAACTTGGTGATTCATGGGAAAAATTTTGGTGCTCTTTTTTGTAAGTGGTCCATGTGCATTCTGAACCTTGGGAAGAGGAAACCACTATTACTGATGTCATTTTTTAGAAAAGGCCTGCTGGAACCATGCTGCACAATCACCCAAATTAACTTTGGCATTCAAATATTAATGTAAGAGCATGGTTTTTCCTCTTTTCTGTAAACAGACTATTGTTTGTCCCCTCATCAATGCCAACTACAAAAAATAGGCTGCACTACTCATCTGACAATGACTCACCTTCCCTTTGCCACTTGGACGCTTTGTCTTTTTTACTCCTTGTCTTCTACTTGCTCTTTCAGCCCTCAAGGGCGATCTTTTGGCAGGTCGCTATGTTCCTCGAGCTCCTTTCCATGGTTGGCACTCTTTTGATTCAAAAGCAAATGGCTGCTTCACTGAGTTAAATTTGACGTTCACGCGACCGTCACCCAACAGTTAGTTCATCTGCTTAAATTTGATGGCTTTCAGGACGTCATCATCCTTGGCAAAAGTCATCGGGGCTTTTGTTTCAAGATTTTTCCTCGTGGGTTTTTTGTTTTGGGCTTTTTCTTGTAGACAAAAAGTCTGTGGGAATTGGCTGCTTTGACTTTTTTGTGGGCTCTTTGACTTTTTTTGCACCTTCAAGCCCTTTGAAAATCCTTTCCCCAAATTCCTTCAGACCTTTTGAAGCTCTCTCTGCCCTCTGCAAGGGCTTCTAAACCTTCGGCTGCCCTCCACAAGGGCTTTTGGACCTTGAACTGCCATTCGACTATAGGGCACACCCTTGAACCAAGCCATTGAACCAACCCATTGAACCAAAATTGGTTCAATGGTTCAATCGGTTCAACGGTTCAACCACTGCGCACCAAGCCCGTTGAACCAAGCCTTTAAACTGATTCGTTCAACCTCCTTGTTGAACTGTCTATTAAACTAAAGCAGTTGAACCAAAGCATTGAACTTAAGTGTTAAACCAAATGATTGAACCAATCCATTGAACTGGTTCAATGGTTCAACACTGCACGCTGATGCCAAGTGAACCAAGGCCTTGAACTTTGCCAATGAACTGGTTTAATGAACTAAGGCTGATTGAACCAAGGCATTGAACTAGGTGATGAACCAAGTGAGTGAACTAGGTGTTGAACCAAAGCATTGAACTAGTTCAATGGTTCAACCATGCCAACTTTTCTTCATTTTCATCAGATAAGAGCCTAAAGAAGCCTTGTAAAACCCAAAACTCTCTAAACTGATCCTTCATGCTCCAAAGACTAACCTGCAGAGTCCATAGAAATCCAAAACCTGTAGAGTCTGTAGAAATCCAAAACCTACAGAGTCTGTAGATTTAGACCTGCAGAGTTTGTAGATATTCTGCAGAGTCTGTAAAAATGACAGATTCATGCAAAATCAGAAAATGAAATGGCCTAGAACAACAGGGACAAAAGGGGACCGATTTTTGGCCTGTTGGGCAAAAAATGGTCAACATTACCTTTGAGTCATATTATAAATTACCCAGACCCCAAATTGACATAGCCTCTATCAATCCCTGGGCTAAAGAAAAAAATTGATGGACACCCTTGCCATGTATCTAGATTTTGGAAACCAAGTCTTTTCATACTTTAACAAAAACATTCTTATTAGCCAATTCAGACATGGGGTTAGAATGATAATGACTATCTTAAATAGGTTATGTGGGGATGAAACCACAACTTATGTAAATCTAGTATGGGTACCCATAGTCTATTTTATGGCTGAAAAAGTAACTGTCCCCCTTCTAGGTGAAATAATAAACATCTCATTGAGTAGTAAGATATTTGAAATTAGGCACAAAAGGAGAACCCATTTTTTAATGATGTCATATCTCTTAGATGGTTTATGTATAACTACAAAATTCCCAAAATAGAGGGAATGGTCACCAAATTAGTCACAAATAGTTTCCAAATATTACTCTAAGCTTCCATCTACAAATACAGAGATCACATTTAATTTATATGTGACTGCATCTACCCTACCCTAAGAGAAGCCATAACTAGCATTCCAATTTCAATAATTATCCCACTAATTATAAAATCCATTGAAGCTATGGGTGATATATGTCTATAACCAAACTACACTATTCTAAGGGTCGAGGTAACATAAAATTCTCCTCTCAAGCTACCTGTTCATGTTCCAAACAAGTTAGTTGAGTAGGAAGTTGCATACAAACTATTCCATGGCATTGATGTTATATACAATAAAAATATAAAAATACTCCTTCATAAACTCCCCATAATAATTGGAAAGGCCATGTTCAAATAGTGGGACAATATCAAAGCTACATCAAAACATGGATCATCCTTCAACCTATAGATTGATGAGCTTAAGCAATGGGATCCTTATGGGAAAGGGAAGGAACGTTTAAAAAACAAAATAATGTTGAATGTAGCCTATGATCATGATCCTGGTGCCTATGACCCCATTTACACCAAAGCATCCTCTTATTTTGAAGTCATAAGGAGAATGAAATAACATAGCCCAAGGCCTGAGTCTAGGCTAGAAAGAAATCAAAAGGTAGATGATATGTGGTAATTGGGCCCAAGATAATACCATTTTATTAGAGGTGAACCTTATAAACCACCAATAGTTAGTGCATAGGCATAAGCACAAAAAATTGAAGAGGAGAGGTCCAAGTCAAGTGAGATTGCTTTGACTTCATCAACTCTAGAACCTTCTAAAGCAATAGAACATGAAGTGCATATGATATCTATAGACCCTAAAGAGTCTATATAGGATGTATTGGAAATGTTATCTATGACATAAAAATATTTAAATGAGGAAGAAAAGATAAGTGTTGAGGAAACTAAGGATGACAAAGGAAAATCTTTGGACATAGTAGCTGTTGACACCCCTAAGAGGAAACAGAGACTGAGTTGGCCATTAACCCTATATCAAAAAGATCAAAAATGATTTTCACTACTCCCCTAAGTGAAGTCAACTTGTTTCATGAATAAAATATAGTATATGGCCCACCAATCCCATAATGGTTCTTATATGAACCTAGATTGTAGAAAGTGCCTACAGTACATCACCCTTGGGCTATAATGAAAGCCATTAATATTCCTATGCATGAAGAGCTTAAGCCTTGGATAGTTTATTTATAGGAAGAGGAGGATAGAAGGATAGTTACATCATTTGACCTAATAACTTCATCATAAATGGAGATCCTAATCCAATAGGTAACTCAATCCAAAGTTGGAGTCAAATTTGACCCAAAGACTCTTGGCTTGCTAAGGGTAACTAAGAAAAAGATTAGGGTGGGTGGTAAGGAGATCACCTCTCAAAGGGTAAAACCATTGAAAATTTTGACTCAAAAGGAAACACAAAAACTTGGGGAAGATCCAATCTTTGAAGAGGATCCTTTAGAATTAGCCCAAGCACAAATAGACTAGATACAAGTAGCTATCAAGGGAATGAAGCAATAAAAGAAGAACCTGGAAGAGTTAGCCATATTTTTTATCCTAGAATCTATGATCAATATGTTTGAAGCTAATTTATATGATATTTTAAAATCCTTGAAATCAATGAGGTCTAGATAGGATGTAGTGAGCAACTAGGATACTGTGGCAAAAAACCAAGTAGCTCAGTGGTAGGGTTCATACAACAAGGTGAAGGACTTGGTCACTATTTTGAAAGAAGATCATGTCCCTAATTTCAAGACATTCAGCCTAGCCCACTTGAACATGGCTATGGTTGTATTGATAGAAAAGATCGAGCTGGAGAAAATGGACCAAGATCCTAGAAGGACTCTTTGAGGATGACAAACAATTAAAGACTAGAATGAGAAATATATTGGGGATCATGATCATAGAACCAACTACACACAACCCTATTAGTCTAATCACCAGTGAAGAATTCAATTTCAGGGCTACTCAAGTTATATAGGAAGTAAAGAATCAAATCTAAGTAAGAATAGGGACTAACAATAGTATGATATTAAACATGATCCAAAATGTAGAGGAAAATATTGGTGAAGCCAGGAGCATCAAAAAAGTGTTAGATAGAGATGATAAAGATTAAAGAGACCTAACATATCAAGAAGATGAGTTTTTCATTGAACCTATCATCAACCTCAAGTTAATTGATGGATAACATGACAGGGAAATGAAGATCCTATAGGATAAATAGAAGGCTTCAACCACAAGGGAGCCCCAAAGCCAAATTAGTTGACTTAAGCATATTATTTTGTAAATTGACATGTATAACATTTTGAAAAGAAAATGTTCTTTTTTTAAAGGCATGTGCAACTTGTAAAGCACATTGCTTATAGATCAGTCATTTTAGAAAGTGTCTATTTTTAGAACCTTGTAGAAGGACAACTGTCATGGACACTTGTATGACTATCATTTGACAATATTGACTGGCATACCTCCTTATCCTTCTATAAAATGGGTATTATCAATTATAAAAGAGAGAGAGTTTTGAGCATGAAAACTTTATGCAAATTTGGTGTAATCAATACAAGCAGAGAATTTTCAAAAGATTGTCTCATTTTGTTTGTGTGATTTCCATTATGGCTGCTCTCTCACTTATCTAGTCTAATATAAGATTTGAATGGTTCTTCTAAATTCTAGATGTGCACTTTAAAATGAAAAAATATTAATTTGTTCTAATTCTAGATTGATTGAAAGTTCTTAGGTTCATTTTTTTTTCTTTGCTCTTCTTGTAGATGTGCTTATGTTATGTGCTTGCAGGGGTTCTTATTTACATTATTTACACATTCCTTAGATGTTTGCCTAATGTGTGATAGGCTTTTATCTTAAGCTATTTTATGTCATACATTGGTTTTAATTTCATGTTTAGATGAAATTTTAATTTTATCATAATGTATGTAAAGAAGATTAGTAACATATTTATTCTCTACCCTACCCTTTCTTTTGCTTATTTTTTTTATCAATTCACTTTAAATTAGTTTCCACTATAAATATACATGTTAGCTTATATTCTAGATTAGAATTTGATCATAATTCACTTCACTTAATATAGACTACTTTAATTTTCACAAGTTAGCTATTAAGCCACGATTGTTTCCAACAACCAAATGGTTACATTATAAATTTGTGAAATAGTTCATTTGCTCTACCATTATTCCACCAAATATATTGATAATATTACAACCTACAATTCATGTATTGGATTCTTTAAATCCAGAAATGAGTATTTTTTCTTAAACACTTTGAACCACTTGTGATACACTTTCAGGCGTCAACAAGAACATGTTCTATTGGCTCTAGAAGGATGTCCCTTTAGTTAAATCTTTGTGAATGTGTAGTGTATTTGATAATTTTAGTGAATTTTGTTCAAATATCAGTGAATTATTTGTATACTTATATTTTTCTTAGATCAATTGTCTAAATATAATTGATATTCATGATTTCAGACCAATCTTTAGGCTCATCTAGCTGAATATTGTCATTATTTGAAGATTCATGGTAAATTGTTGCAAAGGTAGCTTAAGTTTGGTAAATCTTCCAAGTTTAAAATTAGTGATGATAAATTTGATCAAAGATTGATTTACTCTTTGAAAATTTAGGTTTATTTGAACTTAGACATGTAAATATCATTAATATTCTCAAGTTTAGATACATCTTTGAACTTATTTCGTCAAAGATAGTTGTCCTCTGAAGAGATTTATTTAAATTTATGCAAAGATTGCTTAACTTAGGAATCTTAAATGTGAAAATCTAATCATAAGTTAGAATTAGACTATTATTTATAATAATTAAACTAAATATCATTCATCTTTTTAAAGATAAGGTTTTTAAGTCATATTTTGAACAAGATTCAATGTTTACAAGCTGTAACTACCAAGAATTAGGACTAGGTCACAATCTAAATCAAGATTACCTCTCCTTTCATAATAGGTTCATAAGAAGGCAAGAACAAACAAAGGTAAGCAAAGGGTTTCTAAGTCTTAACCTACTTCACCTATTTATGGTGCTCCTATATTCAATCCTTATCAAGGTATGGATTGGTTAGGTGGATCCTCCATCAATGTGTCTGGTCAGGTACATGACCTACTCTAAAACCCTAAGAAATATTTACCATATTTCACTCCTAATGGTGTTGTCATAGTTGAATAACATATTAAAATTTTCAAATCTACGTTAAGATTATTGAATGTAGTTCATGAAGGTCTTGCATGTAGATTATTTCCATTTAATTTCAAAGATGCTACATATGAGTGGTTTATCAACCTTATTGAGAACTATATCACTAGTTTTAATGATTTTAAATGAATTTTCATTGATAAATTTGGAAAGATCATTAGTCCTTACATTCTTTATCAATAATTCACCACTGTAAAGAGAGATTCGAATGAAACAATTAGAGCCTTTAATGATAGATTTCATAATTTGTTTAATAGAACCATAGTTACTTATAGACCTAATGAGGATTTAACCTTGGAGATTTATAAGGATGATTTAGATCCTATGACTTCTATGTTTCTTAAAAGGTCTGTTGGAGTTATAAACACTTTAGCCTTGGCTTATGCTGAAGCTATAATAATTAATGATCAAATGTAGCCTCAGGGTCAAATTGAGTATGCCATTCCCAATGTTAATCCTAATTTCCCCACACTAAATATCATTCCAATTGCCAATCAAAATGTGCCTGACCTGAATAAAACACCATTGTTGAATAAATTTCCTTAAACCATGCTCATCTTGGCTAAAACCTAGGACTCTTAAACAACACTACAAATGGACTTCATCCACAAGACCAAAGATATTTAGTTCCAAAAGCGAACAATAATACTTAGGTTCATAATTTATAGGCACCAAATAATGAGAATGATTCCATACTCAAGATGGTTCAAAATGTAAGCATTGATTTTCTCCAGTTGCAAAAATAAGTAGGCAATATTGGGGAAACACTAATAAAAATTACTCTTATCAAAGGTCTAATAGACCTAACAACCAATTTCACAATGGTAATAATAGAAATAATAATAGTAATGAGTTATATGCTAACAAGAACAATCTTGAGATAAATATTTGTGATGTAGCTATAACTAAATATTGTAAGGTTCAAAACACTTTAAATCATGGTGAGTTGGATTGTATTGAATTCTATAATGATTTTGAGTTGTCTCAAGATGATTTAAATACATTAAAAGGTGGATCTTATAGAGATAATACTATAGGTACATCTAACTCTTGAAGGTCATCTAAATCTATTAATACAACCTTGATGGTGGATACATTTTATTTTCCATTCCAAGATGAGAATGATCCTAAGGGGACTCTAGAAGAGGTGCATGATTTTAAATATTACCTAAAGAAGACTTATCCTCTAAGAAATAGAGATTAGAATAAAAATTTGAAAACTTAAAATCCACCAAATAACTTTCATACTCTCCCTGATCCTACAGTTGACAACAATCCAAAGCCTCCAAAGGGAAGTACCTTTAAGCTCAATGTTGATACATCTAGTACTTTTAATAGAAGTGGATATAATATAGTTGATGACATGAAAAATATTAAGGCTAACATCACTTTACATGATCTAACTCAAATAACTAAGTAAAGAGACTTGTTACTTGAATCTCTATCCAAGAAGCCTAGTAAGACACTAAAGACTGCAACTGCCAATGTTGCAATATACAAGAACAAAGCAGATCTTCCACCTTTCTTACTAACAATAATAATTTTTGGTAATAATTTGCATAATTGTTTGTTATACTTAGGTTCATCTAATAACATCATACCTAAATGTATTTTTTAACATCTTGGTTTAACTCCAATAAAATTTGATAGGGTTTTTACTCAATTAGATAAGTCAAGGGTAAAATTAATTAGATAATTGTTGAATGTTCATATTTAGCTTATAATTGAGCCAAGGATATAATATTTTATAGACATAAAAGTGGTAGATATCCCTGATGCTTATTGGATTCTACTCAATAGATATTGGACCAAGTCTTTGAATGGTTACATATCCATTGACTATTCCCATATGTGGCTTCCATGGAAGGGAGTTTCAAATCATATTCAAATTGAAAGAGAGCCCAATATGAAACATATGATCACCAAGTAGAATGTTAATAATGAAAGGTTAAACATGGTCAAGTCTAAGTTAGGAGTTTACACTCTTGACACCTCTAAGGTATATGACTCTAAAAATACTCATGTTTGCCTGGAGTATGGAAATTATATTTTGATGGTGCTAGGTGTAAATTTAATTCTGTAGTAACAATTGTTCTAATTAATCCCATTGGAAAATAATTTAGTACTTCTTAAAGACTCCATTTTTCATGAACTAATAACTTGGAATCATATGAATCCCTAATTTTAGGACTACAATTTACCATCAATCATAAGGTCAAATAACTACTAGTGTATGGTGACTCAAAATTAGTGCTTAATCACATTAGAGATAAGTACCAGTGTAAATTGTCATATTTTTAAAAATATAAGTTTAGAGTGTGGGACTTGATAGATTACTTTGATGATTTTAATATTATCTCAATTCCTAGGGAAGAGAACATGCTTGCTAATGAGATAGCCTCAGTAGCAGCCAATCACATGTTAAGTCAAGACTCTAAACTTGAAAACCTTAGTATTGAGTTAGTTACATGTCATTTAGTCCTTGATAATGCTAACCATTTATAAGTATTAAGTAATGACCAGTAGATTTTATACTTTATGAATAGTTCAATAGTATTTTAGGCTCACATCATTGATGAGGTCAATGAAAATGCTCTTGATAAAGGTAAAATTCTTGAAAAGATTGTGCATTTAGGTGACAGTAAAATTCCCAAAGGCATGATTGCCTTAGAAATATTATTTGACATAGATAATCTAGTTGAAGTTATCAAGGTTTATAATGTAAATGGGAAAGATTATAAATCAGTTGACTTAGGAACTCAAGGTCAACTCTAGCTAGTCAATATTTGTATAGCTTGCACTAATGAAGAGTTGAGAAAAGCTAAGGAGTTGTTGACCAAGTACAAAGACATTATATTTTGGTCCTATGAAGACTTAAATATCTTTGATCCTAGAGTCATAACCCATACCATCCCACTAAAAGGAAGCTTGCAAGCCTTTTAGGCAAAAGTAGAGACATGCCAACCCTATTTTAGAACCATTGATCTATAAAAAGGTCAAGAATTTATTGGATGTAAAGATAGTTTTTCCCATTAGACACTCCAATTGGGTAGATAACTTAGTACCTATCAAGAATAAAAATGGGTAAATTAGACTGTGGAGAGACTTTAGAAATTCGAATAGAACATCTAAAAAGGATAATTATCCTTTACCTTCACTCGACCAATTTATTAAAATTATTAGTGTTTTCGTTATGATGTCTTTTCTTGATTGTGTTTTAGGTTATAACCATGTGCTTAGGAACAAATAATACAAACTAAAGACTAAATTCACTACTAAGTGGGGCACTTTTGCCTACAAAAGGATGCCATTTAGACTAATAAATTTAGTTTCAACTTTTTAGAGAGCTATGGACCACTCTTTGCAAGGCCTCATAGGTATATGCATTATCATTTATATGGCTAATCTTACTGTATTTTCCAAAAATAAGGGTAACAGATCAATGCACTTATAACATGTATTTGAATGATGTAGGAGGTATGGACTTTCTCTCAATTTAAAGAAAAGCATTTTTTTTGTGACCAAGGGAAATTTATCAGGACATGTGATAATCAATGAGGGGGTTTCTATAGACCTTCATAGAGTAGATGTCATATCCAAGATAACACCCCCTAATAGTAGAATATAATTGAAATCTTTCTTTGAGAAAATCAACTTTGTAAAAAAGTTTATTTTTGGTTTTGTAGAAATTGTGAGACAATTAAATGACATGTTGAAGAAAGATACCAAGATCACATGGAATGAAGAAACCAGGAAAGCCTTCAAGGAAAAAAAGAAGTAATAATGTAGGCACTAGTGTTGATAAGTCTTGATTTCACTAAAGTTTTTTATCTTTATTCTTTTACTTCTGACCATACAATTATAGTTGTTCTAACTCAAAAAATAGATGGATGTGATCATCATATTATTTTTATGAGTACCAATTTTAAAAATTCTGAGTTAAACTATTCCCTGATTGAAAATTAGGCATGTGCTTTAGTTAATTTAGTTAAGAAATTTAGGCACTATATTCTTATAAATAAGGTACATGAAATATTTCTAGACCCTACTACTAAACTCATGCTTAGTTAATGTGAAATTGGGGAAAAAGAGGAAAAATGGATGCCCATACTTCAAGAATATGATCTGAAAATTAAGACTACCAAATTGGTAAGGTGTTAAGGATTGATTCAGGTAATTGCTAACACTTGCCCCAAATTAAGGTCATGTAGGTGAAGTAACAGAGTTTTCAACCCAATGATTGGTTTGATTCAATTGTTCATTGGATAATAAATGGTACTTGTCCTATAAAGTTGAGTAGGGAGAAAAGAAGAGATTTATGGCTCAAGGCAACACATTTCTTGATCAAAGATGGAGTACTTTTAGGAAGAATTATGAAGGAATATACCTAAGATACATTTCTAAAGAGAAAGCATCAGAGATATTGAGTACCTTTCATGAAAATCGAGGAAGTGGACACCCCTTTTGAAGGAAAACAACTCATAATATCCTTAAGACTAGTTATTATTGGCCTATAATCTTTGAAGATGCTTACCATCATGTGAGAGAATGTCATCAGTGTCAGATATTCAACACTAATGAACTCAAGGCAGCCATGTCATTAAAGATAGTTATGATTGACAAGCCTTTTGATCAATGGGGATTAGATTTTGTAGGGGTGATCAAGCCCAATTATTTGGATGAACATAAGTATGTGCTCAAAAGTACCACTTGTTATACACAGTGGGCATAAGCAGTGGTAAGCAAGTAATATAGGATGGAAGATGTGATTAAGTTCTTGGAAGAGAACATATGTACTAGATTTGAAACACCAATATCTCTAGTTTTGGATAGTGGATATGACTTTATATCCATTCAGATAATTGAGTGGGCATATGATAACAACATTTTTCTCAAATTTTTATCAAATCATTACCCTCGAGGTATTGGAGTGTCTAAGTTAACTAACAAAAATTTGATGAAAGCCATTAGGAAGTTTGTTGCTGACAAACCAAGAACATGGTATAAGTTACTAAATTATGCCCTTTGGTTAGATAGAACCAAAGTCAATCAAGCTCTAAAGGCATCACCATTTATGCTTGTATATGGTTAAGAACTTGTATTTCCCATTACTCTCAAGTTGACAACCTATCAGTTCATGTAAGAGTACATGGAGGAAGACCAGGAATTCCCAAATTCTAGGTTGCTTGAAATTATTAAAATGGAAGATGAAAGATAAAAAGCTTTTACCAACTTTAGAAGACATCAAACCATCGTCAAGAGATGTTTTGACAAACATTCCAAGATTAAGGTCTTTAGACAGGGAGACCTAGTTCTCCTCTGGGACAAACTATCTGAACCTAAAGGAAAGCATGAGAAATTCACTTCTTTGTGGATTGGCCCTTATCAGATTGCTGAGACACTAGGGGACAACACCTTAAATCTCAAGGACTTGTAAGAAGTAGAGTTTACTTTGCCAATAAATGGGAAATATCTCAAGAATTAATTCTTTGCTACCCTACCTCAAGTCTACATGGAGTAATTTTTAATACTAGTTATATTTAGTGTAGGTAGGATTAGATTAGTTTCTTCCTTATTCTTTATTTGTAAATAGTGATTATAAATATTTGTTTGCTTTCCTAGTTATTTTTCTTGTTATGCATTTGTTTCTTTTGTTTTGTTCCCTAATTTTAATAAGTCTTTTCAAGATAGTCATTATTCTCTAATGCATATAGTTTCTTAGAAAAACTTCACAAATCAGGAATAAAGGTATGACTCTTAACCATTGGTTGACAAAGGATTATATAAATTTGAGCTTGATGTTATAGCTTGAAAAAATGAGTGAGGATTGGTATCTAGACTAGTTGTTCCTTAAAATCTTACACCTTGTTATGATCTAAGTTTGGTTCTAATAATGATTTCACATGTTGAGTGAAAGTTTGAATTATTGGGATAGAGTCATGTTAGCACTTAAAAAACATTATTTCCTAGGATAAAGTTTATGACCAAGAATGATTGTTTAAAGATCAAACATTTGACCAAATCCCAAAAATTCACTAATTTTGGTTCCTATACTTTTTTGGAACTGAATATATCTTAAAAAAATACAAAAAATAAGAGCTTTATTGAAAATCCAATTTTTTTTTTGAGCAAACATGATTTGGTTAACCTCCATCAGGGCTATGAATACTTCGTTGATAGTGGATCAAGGCCTAGAGTGAATCTAAAGGCATCTCTATCAGGGATATGGATGTTTGGCTAGTACCAAAACAATGCCTAAGTCTTCCCTAATTATAAATCATGATTCTTCAACGAGCATCTAAATATGTTACAAATTAATTTTAATGATTAAGATCATAGAATCTTGAAGTCATTCTATAACTCCCATGGAAATCAATTAAGTAATAAAAATCACACACAAAACATGACTAAGTTTTGATGTTTGAGCCTAATTTTATATGTGTAAGACATTTTTTGATTATAAATTGATCTTAATGATGGTACCTGATCATATATAATGAGTAGTCTAGTTATTAGTTCAAACTAAAGTATCTAAGTTCTAACATTTAGCAATGTTTCCCTTAGAAGTCACCATTTGTTGAGGTCAACATACCCCCATTTTTGAAGAATAGGGACCCTTATTTCAAATCTTTCAAATTTTTACTAAGGATTAGATTTTCCACTTGATAAGATTGCCATTAGCATGTTAACACATTATACTTATTTAAAGATCATCCACACCAGGTGTTTGTTTGACATGCTTACATATAATCCTTGTTTTATCTTGACTAATGTTGCTAATGGTTACATATTATGTTTCTAGGTTGTAGGTTCAATGAAGACCCAATTATGTGACCATTGTTTAGGGTTTTTTAATTTATTGTTAACTTGTCCCCATTCATTAAACCTTGGTCTTTAAATTGATTAATTGAATTCACATTTGAATATCCATAAAACCCTTAGTCTAATTATTTATCCTAAGTCCTTTTGAATTAAATTCAAATTTATGTGGGAAAATTTAATTATGTCATATACTTAGTCTAAAGTTTTATCCTAAGGTTCTAATCATGTTTATTAACATGACCAAAACCTTAGGCTAAAAAACTTTATCCTAAGTTCTCTATATTTTCTAAAAATCCCTAGTCTATTTTATCATTCACCTAGACTAATTAAATGTAGGGGGAAATTTATTATGTTCTAAACCTAGCCTAAAGCTTTATCCTAAATTTTTAATTATATTTATTAATACAACAATTAAATTTAAGCTAAAAATTTATCCTAAGCCTTTTTATTCCTTGATCCCTAAATTATTTTTCATTTCCCACATGATCAACATGAAGATGACACATGACAAGATCTCAGAGCTTAGGTAAAAGATCAAAGGTATGAAAGAATCCACCTAGGTCAAATTGTCAAATCTCAAAGATGGAATGTGTTAGTGAAAATTTTCATAACCACCATGGATGGAACAAAGTCAAGCAGATCGATATCGATAGTGTGGGTTGAAGTGTACAATGAAGATCTAATAGTATATGTAGATCAAGTTTAACAAAAAGTAGATCATAATCAATGAGCACATTGATCCATGAAAATAAGATCCAATAGCGCAAGATGAAGTTGAATTTTCAAAGAGCCCAAAATGAATGCATTAATGATGCATGTTGTAACCATGGTGAATCAAACAAAGATAGACCAATGGCATTTAATCTCTCAAATCATAATCAATGGTGAGAAAAGCATGGACTTTTAAATAATCCTAGATCCAATAAGTGGATTCCATATGGCACAAGGGTGTTAAACAATGGCATGTGTTTTTAAGAATCACAAAAAGCATGCATAGCTACCAAGCAGCATAATCTCAAATGCCCATACTAAAGATCAATGGTTCATGCTAAGTCAAAGCTAAAGGACTGAGTAGAAAATTAATGGAACATGTTTAATCAAGCTATGAGAGGTCATGTGAAGGTGACACATGACCCCAAAAATGACAAATGGTGACATTTAAAAACTAATGGACAACTTGACATGGTGGAACCACATAAACAATACAAGTTAGTTTGAAAGATTTAGTGGACCCGTACATATGGAAGGTGTAAATAATCAATCTAAACAAAATATAAGGCATGAAGCTCATAATTTTTAACTTAATTACCTCCATTAAAGCTCTACAAAAAATGTCAAGAAAGCCCTAAATGTATTAAAACCCTAGTTTGTCCCTGTTGTCATTTTAATCAAATTGAGGAGAATTACATTACCATCTACACTAAGATAATTAAATCAAGAGTTAAATTACAATCTAATAGTGAGAAATTTGATAAAATTCATAGCAATCATGACTCAGAAGATTTTTTCAAAGGAATATGTTGAATTTTATTTGACAAAAGGTGATGGTCATATCTTTAAGGATACCGAGTTCGATGCTTCTACCTTGAACACAAGAGATAATAATTGGTCAAAATTATTCTAGATTATCAAAAATCAACCAGCCATCACATGGGAAGAAGAGAGGAACCTCTCAATTAAGAGATTATATGATGATATAGTTACAATTCAGATGACCAACCTTCATTTTGTAGTAGCAAAGCTTGAGGTAATCCACTGTATTAACATTCTTATTCCTATTTTCAAGGAAACTAAGATATATAAGGGAATTATATTTAATTAACACAATCTAAGAAAATTTGCTTATATTTATACTATTGCCTTTGAGTCATATTATAAACTGTCGAAACCCCAAATTGACCTAGTCTCTATCAATTCCTAGGTTAAGGAAAACAATTTGATGGACACCCTTTCCATGTGGCTAGATTTTGGAAACCAAGTATTTTTAGACTTTAACTAAAACATTCCTATTATCCAATTTAGACATATGATCAGAATGATAATGATAACTTATTTAAATCTTTTATGGGTACTCATAATCTATTTTATGTTTGAAAAGGTAACTGTCCCCCCTTTGGGTGAAACAATAAGCATCTCATTGAGTAGGTATTTACAATTAGGCACAAAAGGAAAACCCAAATTTTCATGATGTCATATCTCTTAGATGATTTATGTGCAATTATAAAAATACTAAACTAGAGGGAATGGTCACCAAATGGGACACAAATAGTCTCCCAATATTACTCCAAGCTTCACATCTACAAATCTAGGTATCACATATAATTTATATGTGAGTGCATCTACCCTGCCCTAAGTGAATCCATAACTATCATTAAAATGTCAAGAATTATCCCATTGATCATAAAATGTATTGAATCTATGAGTGATATATAGCTATATCTAGACTGCAGCATTATATGGGTCAAGGGAACACAAAGTTCTCCTCTCAAGCTACTTATTCATGTTCCAGACAAGTTAGCTTAATAGGAGGTTATATACCAACTATTCCATGGCATTGATGGTCTATGTAAGACCAAAATAAAAGGACTCATTCATAACCTCCACATAATAATTGGAAAGACCATGTTCAAGTAGTGGGATAATATCAAAGATGCTTTAAAACATAGATCATCCCTCAAGTTACAGATTGATGAGCTCAAGTAATGGGATCCTTATGGGAAACTAAAGGAACATTTGAAAAATAAAGGAATGTTGAATGCAACCTATGATCATGAGCTTGGTGCCTATTACCCCATTTACACCTAAGCATCCTCTTATTTTTTGGTCATAAGGAGATTGAAATAACATAGCCTAAGGCCTAAGTCTAGGCTAGAAATAAATCAAAAGGTAGATGATAGGTGAAAATTATGCCCAATACTAGTACCATTTGATTAGTGGTGAACCATCTAGACCACCACTAGTTAGTGCACAAGTAGAAACACAAAAACCTAAAGAGGAGAGGTCCAAGTCAAGTGATATTGATTCAAATTCATCAACTCCTTAACCTTCTAAAGTAGCAAAACATGAAGTGCATATGATACCCATAAACCCTCAAGAGTCTATGGAGGATGTATTGAAAATGTTATCTATGACATACATAGAGTCAAATGAGGAATAAAATACAAGTGTTAAGGAAACTAAGGATAACAAAGGAAAATCTTTGGACTTAGTAGTTGTTGATACCCCCAAGATGAAAGTAAAGACTGAGTTGGCCACTATCCCTACAATGAATAGATCCAAAGTGACTTTCACTACGCCCCTAAATGAAGTTAATTTGTTTAGTGAATAAAATTTATTAAATGGCCCACCAATCCTAGAGTGGTTCTTATATGAACCTATATTTCATAAAGTGCCCATTGTAAATCACCCTTGGGATATAATTAAAGCCATTAATATTCCTATGCATAAAGATATTAATTATTGTATAGTTAATTTATAAGAAGAGGAGGCATAAGGATAGCTACACAAGCTGACACAACAAATTCATCATGAATGGAGATCCCAACCCCATAGGTGACTCAATCCAAAGTTGGAGGTAAATTTTACCTAAAGACTATTGGCTTGTTAAGGGTAACTAAGAAAAATATTAGGGTAGGTGGTGAGGTATCACCTATCAAAGGGTATAGCCATTGACAAGTTTAACACAAAAGGAAACATATAAACCTGGGGATGATCCAATATTTGAAGAGGATCCTTTGGAATTAGCCTAAGCATAGATAGAGTAATTATAAGTATCTATCAAGGGCATGAAGCAACAAAATAAGAACTTAGAAGAGCAAGCCATCTTGTCTATCCTAGAAGCTATGATAAATATGTTTGAATCTAATTTGTAAGATATGTTCAAATACTTGCAATAAATGAGGTCCAAACATGATGTAGTAAGCAACTAGGATACTATGGAAAAAACCAAGTAGCTCAGTGGTAGGGTTCATATAGTAAGGTGAAGGACATGGTCACTATTATGATAAAAGATCAAATCCTTAATTTCAAGATAGTCAACCTAGCCTAATTGAACATGGATATGGTTGTATTTATAGAAAAGATCAAGAGCTTGAGTAAGTAAACTAAGATCCTGGAAAGACTCTTTAAAGATGGCTAATAATTAGAGACTAGAATGATAAATATATTGGGGAGCATGATCACAGACCCAACTACACTCAACCCTATTAGTCTAATCACTGATGAATAATTCAAGATTAGGGATACTCAAGTTATGTAAGAAGTAAAGAATCAAAGCTGAGGAAGAATAGGCACTGATAAGAGTATGATATTAGACATGATCCTAAATGCAAAGGAAAATATTAGTGAATCTAGGAGCATCAGATAAGAACTAGATAGAGATGACAAAGACTTCGAAAACCTAGTAGATCAAGAAGATGAGTTTTTCATATAACCTGTCATCAACCTCAAGTTGATTGATGGAAAACATGATAGGGCAATGAATATCTTAAAGTACAAATAGAAGGTTGCAACCATAAGGGATCCCCAAAGCCAAATTAATTTAGTTAAGTATATTATTTTGTAAATTGACATGTATAACATTTTGAAAATAAAACATGATTTTTGTAAAGGCATGTTCAACATGTAAATCACATTGGTTATAGGTCATTCTTTTTATAAAGTGTCTATTTCTAGAGCCTTGTATAATGAAAACTATCCTAGACACTTGTATGACTATCATTTGACAATATTGACTGATATACCTCCTTAACCTTCTATAAAAGGGGTATTGTTAGTTTTAAAAGAGAGGGAGTTTTGAGAAAGAAAACTTTGTGAAAATTTGGAGTAATCAATACAATTAGAGAATTCTAAAAAGATTGTATCATTTTGTTTGTGTGATTTCCATTATGGTTGCTCTCTCACTTTTCTAGTCTAATATTCAGATTTGAATGGTTCTTATGAGTTATAGATGTGCACTTTTAAATGAAAAACTATCAATTTGTGCTAATGCTAGATTGATTTAAAGTTATTAGGTTCATTTCATTTTTTTTTCTCTTCTTATAGATGTGATTATGTTATTTTCTTGTAGGGGTAAATATTTAAAGTGAATCTAGATCTTATTTGCATTACTTCCACATTCCTTAAATGTTTGAATGATGTGTAATAGGATTTGAGCTTAAGTTGTTTCATGTCATAGATTGGTTTTAAGTGCATGTTTAGATGAAATTTGAATGTTGTCATAATGTATGTAATAGAAATTAGTAACATATTTATTCTCTGCCATACCCTTCCTTTTGCTTATTTTTTGATTAATTTACTTTATATTAGTTTCCACTATAAATATACATATTATCTTGGATTATAGCTTTGAATTTTATCATAATTCAGTTTAATTTAATATAGACTACTTTAATTTTCACAAGTTAGCTATTAAGCCACATATTCTCCCAACAACCAAAGAGTTACATTATAAATTTGTGAAATAGTTCATGTTCTCTACCATTATTCCACCAAAGATATAAATAATATCACAACCTATAACTTATGCATTGGATTATTTGAATCCAAAAATGAGTAATGTTTCTTAAACACTCTGAACCACCTATGATACACTTTCAGACATCAACAAGTGTATACATTTTTTTATTTTGATATGAAGTTTGATTGTGCAAGATGCCTTAATGCAAAACCCATAACAATTCCACTGAAAGTAGTTATTATCAATATTTGAAATTTTAAAATATGAAATTTAAAGTTTTAATTTTAAAAAGTGAACAAGGAAAGTATACACCTAAAAGAGTATGCAATCTGATTTTCTTGTAACTTATAAGTGGAGAAGTGTTTCCCCCTCTTGTTGAGGTATTTGGAGAAATGATGAACATATGGAAAATTGAGATTTATGAAGTCTCAAATTTTAAAAACCTTTTAATTCTCTTTTTTTGGAAATATTATATGCTCCAACTCTCATTTTACTATGTAGAGTAATTTATAAAAATAATTTAAGGAGTGAAACCACCAACTATGGATTGCTACATGTAAAAAGTGAAATCATAGACATTGAGTGTCATTAGACTCTAAAATGGCCATGTTCAAACTTAATATGAATCACACCACTAGAGATGGATCTATACTATATACAAATTTTCAATTTTCCAACTTTTGCACCTGAGAAATTTGAAATTGACAAATAGTAACTTGATTATAAATGAGTATCATGTCCTCTTCTACTATATTTTGTATTGAATTTATATTTAATACCATTTGAAATTTACAACTATTTAAACTTATAATTGTTTTAAAATTTCCACCTTTTAAATATAAAAATGATTCTACATACATGTCCATTGCCTTTATAATTTGAAAATCCTTAATCAATCTATAGTCTTTGAAACTATTTAGTGCCATTAATCTTAAATTTTCTCATGAGGTCTTGAGTTTTCAAAACAATCCCATTATCATACCCTTTTTTAAAGATTAGGGATGTATCCTTAAAGTAACTTATCTCAAAATAAAAGGTTTGTAATATGTGAAAGATATAATCATGTAGTATAAATTGAAATTTTGAATGCATTGCATCATAATATTTGAACATAACATTGAAATTTCATGTTTTATATAGATATATCATTAAATCACATAAAAATCATGTGTATGATATGTATCATGGCACCAAAGTAATATTAGAGATTATAAATAATGCATGATATAAATCATCAAACCATAGTAACATGTAATAATCATATAATAAATTTCATACAATGTCATGTAATTTATATAATACATCACACATGGGACCTAAAGGTCTCAAACAAGAGATATGTGAATGTCACATAAACACACAATGGTAGGGCCACACACAAATTACATAGTGATGCCATAAAATTAAGAGTTTATGCATATAAGGCCAAGTGCATATATAATAAGGAAAAAAATTATATAATATCATGGAATATAGTAATAAATAAGAGTAGAGCAAACAAAACTATTCTACATACATCATATGAAATCATGCCATTATTATAAAATAACATTTTGATGTAACATAATGTAAATTGTGAGTGATTAGAAAATAATTTGTATGATATATAGAACAACATGGAATAAAGGTTGTGGATAAATACAACCTACTAACTTATGCATGGAGAATGAAGATATCACCCAAACTTAGCAAAGTTTTTGGGTAATAAGGGAAACCATAAATCAAAACCACATTAAAGTATGTCCTACATCACACTCAAATGCCTTGTGAAAAGTAATGTGTATTGATATATATATACATACATACATATATATATATATATATATATATATATATATATATATATATATATGTATACATATATACATATATATGTATACATATATACATATATATGTATACATATATACATATATATATATATATATACATACATATATATATATATATATATACATATATATATATATGTATATATATATATATGTATATATATATATATGTATATATATATATATGTATATATATATATATATGTATATATATGTATGTATATATATATATATATGTATATATATATATATATATATATATATGTATATATATATATGTATATATATATATATGTATATATATATATATATATATGTATATATATATATATATATATATATATATATATATATATATATATGGAAAGAATTAAAATAGAAAAACTTGAAAGTGTTGATGATTTTTATAATTATATAGAACCTCGATCTTGTACACTTGGAAAAATCAAACCTTAGATATTCATCTTAGTTCTCTACCTTTCTTGCTTATACAATTCTCACATCTTCTCTATCGTTATGCCACTTTGCCTATATCATTTAGTTAAAATAGTCTTATATTGATGATTTAGGTCTTATATCTTACCTAAAATTCTTAAAATGTACTTATCTTCCATATCTACAAGTTTAGAACTTGTACCTACTCTCTTGATCCCTAGATATTAATGTTTGGGCTAGATAATAGCATGGATAGTTTGATGCAAGTGTTGAGTACCCTAAAGTCATCTAATTGATAGATGAAAAATATCATAATGGTTATCATAAATTCTTTAACATGGGTTATTACTCCAAAATGATTGATATAAATACAAGATCAACCCTCATTCATTCGTCACCTGGTTAACACCTATAAACACATATAAGAAAAACTAAAGATCATTAAATTGATCAAAGCTTCCCTATTTATTCCCATTTTCATACTAGTCATAAGGACTACACATCTACAAGTATAAATCACTAAAGGAGTATCCCAAGATTCCAATTTGCCAAGTTATAAATTAGATCACTATCATACTTGATTTATACACATTGCATAATTCACACATAATCCAACACATAGGTGAGAATTACATCATACTAAGGCCCTCTTCAGATTATTATCCATGTAGGAATTATCTTTTGAAATTAGGTTTATTGGGTTCAACTTGACACTATGTGCCCATTAACCCATTTTCCCCCAAGGTCACATTGAAGATAGAAAGCTAGGTTTTTGCCATTTCATAGGCAAAAACTATCCATAAACCATATTTTAATGCATTAAAGTAAAGGTGAAGTAAAACCCAAAATAATATTTTGGGTTGAATCCTATTTTATTAGATGTTATATAAGACACTAGCATCAAACCCAGATAATAACATAAACACAACTATCCAAGGCTAATGTTACTATCTAGAGAGCTATAAACATTAGATCTAGAATCTGACTAGGGTTATAGAATATAATTCCTACTTATTTTTAGTATGTTATAGTTCTAAAAATACATTAACATTAAAAAATCTAATTACTTCACTTATTTGGCATTTTCATATCTAGCATAGTTGTACTTTCTATATTTAGACTATTTTAGCACAATAAATTCAATGTATGTTTATATATGAGTTTAACATCTAATTGGCCTACTATAGATATGATTATCACCCTTATGCCATTTAGTTTATATACCCCTTTAATTAAATCTAGATAAAACCAACTCTAGACATCTATTTTAGGTTTAAACATTTGGTGAACCTCATCTTTGAACATCAAAATCTGTCATTTAGGGTTTTATGGTTTTTCTATAGTTGATCCATAAATTGATATATCTTTTCCAATAATGTTTTTCATAAATAGTTATATTAATTATTTCATGGTTTAATACCTTTTAATGGTTATTAATTATTACATATCATTCCTAATTAACTCATTCAAATGTATAAGGGATGCAAAGCCTGCATTCCTATGATCTCCTTCATGCTATAATGTTTACAATAAGAGGATTTTAATAATCAAAGGAATAAAATCTGTCTTAAAAATTCATTTTTAAATTCCATAGATCAAAACCTAATGGAAATGACATTATTTACTAATTAAGCAATACACAGTTACAAAATTTTAATCCTTGAGCTCCTAAAGTAATATACTATTTATAAAGATATATCATATAATGCATTATAAGAAACACAAGCTCCAACTAATACTGAGCTTGCTTATTTTGTGGATATCATGAAATATCTCAATAAATATAATGAACTTATTACCTTTGATATAGAAGGCTTACCATCTAAAGATATTGTTGATCAAAATTTCCCTTTGAGTAGATGTATCAAAAAAGTGCTCATTGATAATGGATCAAACCTAAATATTTATAGCATATGATGCTCACCACCATGGGAGTTAAACCAAATTTTATTCAAAAAATAGTTATGCAAATAAAAAGGTCTGACAATTGATAAATCCCTTTTGTTAGTCAAATTACATTGAATATTACCATGGGTCCACGTACATTACCTACTTTATGCCATATTATGCCAAATTACTTGAATTATATCATTTTTTTGGGATGGTATTGGATACATAAAATGTATGTGATTCCTCCTACATTGCAACATTCTTAAAATTTTTCCATCAAGTAATCCTTTACACATATCCAGTGGATCATAATCCCTTCAAACACTATGTAATGGTCAAGAAAATAGATAATCTAAAACCATAACACTTTGAATATGAGTCTAAAATTGACACATTAGTAAAATAACTTGTTGATGACTGAATATGTTATATAGGTGCCCATAACATTCAAGAACACTTCTCATTTTATAATTATAATAATTCAACACATGATTTACAGGTTGTGATAATCTTGTTATCTATTGATAAAATAAAGGAAAAGTAAGTGGAATATTTCATAATATTTATAATATTTGGTAGTTGGGAGCCATCGTGGCCTAATAATTAGTCTATGCAGAATATGAAGTATACTATTCTAATAATGGTGAATTATGATCAAGAAGTAATATAAGAACTAATCTAAGATGGATATTTAAAATTAAAATTAAGCCAGAATGATCTAGTTAAAAGGAGAAAATAAATGTAAGACAAAGAAGAGATGTTGATCTTCATTACAAACACTATGATAAAGTTAAAATAACCTCTAGACATGCAATTAATCAATATATGACATGAAGTAGTATAATCTCAAATCCTATCACACATCAGACAAAAATCTAAGGATGGTATGAAATAATATAAATAAGAATCAAGATCACTTTAAATATTTACCCCTGCAAGCAAACAACTTTAGCCTAAATGCAAGAAGAGTAAGAAAATGAAATGAGCCTAAGGTCTTTCAATTAACCTAGCATTGACATAAGTTAACATCTCTGAATTTAAATGTACACACCAAGAATTTTCAAGAACCATTAAAATATGGAAATTAGAATAAACAAGTGATAGAGAATACAAAATAGTAAAAGACATAAGCAAATTTGGACAAACTTTATAGAATTCCTTGCTTATATTGATTGGTCAAAGTTACAATTGGATTTTGGATCTAAGAACTCCCTCTCCCCTTTATAATTGGAAATCCTAATTTTATAAAATGTAAATAAGTATGTCAATTAGTCACATCTAATTACAAAAGTACAAGTGTTAGGACAACTATCTTTTCTACCAATGTTCTAGAATACACTAGACTTTCCCTAACGGATTGACCTATAGGAAATATGTTTTAAAAACTACACATGCCTTTAAAAATAATATTCCAATTTCAAAATATACAATGATTATCTATGGGAAGAATATTCTTGATTCACTTAATCTAAATTTGAGAATCTTATGTTGCAATTTTGTCTCTCTAGCAGGATCTTTATTTTGGGATGTTATTCTTCAATTATCTCAAGGTCAACAACTAGTTTCATTAAGATCTTATTAATTTTATCTACTAAGTTATTGTGAAATTTACCTACCTTATCTAATGCTTCTAACTTCACTGAATTTTCCTTTATAGTTAGGATCATATCCATGTTCCTATCATTATCACTAGTACTCTTGCCTCTTACAACTATACTTCATGGATCATGATCTGAGGGGTGCACCACCATTAGTTTTTCAATATCCTTTCATTGATATTTTGACACTTGCCACCTTATCACTAGTCCCAAGCTCTGTTGAAGTCTTGACTTGACTCACACTGTCTGATCAATCTTGCCTAAGTGAATGCGGGCCATTGATCTTAAGGACCTACTTAGAGTTTAATCTTTTAATTGTGACTTGAATTTTCAACTTAGATTACATACCATTAGATATTATATATCTAATCAAACATGAACCATTTGATTAAAATCCATGGGGTTGATTGAGATTGGTTCCTATGCTTAGTTCCTTATTTTTATCTCATGTCATTAGATTAATTTTTCCCAAGTAAACAAGGGTCATTAATCTTGAAAAAAAACACAATGTTTAAGCTAGGCTTAAGAATAATATAAATAACTTAGGATTAAAATATTAAGCTAAGTTATAAACATAATTTTTTATTTGTTTTAATAAATACTAATAAAGCTTCAAGCTAAATCTTAAGTTAAGTTAGGGACATAATGAAAGGGACCTCACATAACAAAAGTCCTAGCATAAAGTCTTAGACTAAGGATTTTATTGTATTAATAAATATGATGAACCTTAGGATAATGCTTTAGGCTAATATTTATAACAAAGAGACCATGTGTTTATTTATACCAATCTAGGGTAGAAGGTAACAAAGGGCTCATGAGACATAAAAGAGACAAAGCATAAGATTTTTAGCCTAAGGTTTGGTTTCATTGAAAAACATGACTAAGCCTTAGGATAAAATTTAAATAAAGTCCATGTCATGCAAATTTAAACAAAATTTCCCACCAAACTTGAATTCAAAAGGAGGACATGAGCTAGGGTAATCAAGATTAGGGTTTTAAGCTGATTAAACATGAGTTAAAATTGATTTTAATAGGCCAAAGGATAGTAAAAGATAAAATCATCATTAAATCATAAAAACTTGATATTTCTTATCCAAAATGGACTCCATTAGAGTTCTAACCTTCAAAATAAATATCAAGTGTTAGTGACTTTAGGCAAAATTGGATTAGAATCATGAACAAACATGCCAACCAGATTAGGTGTAGATGATATTTAAATGAAGATAAAGTGCATACATGCTAATTATACTTTAATCAAATGAATTTTCAAATTTAGGGTACATTTTTACACTATTTAAAACAAGGGTCCCCATTTTTTATAAATGGGGGTATGTTGACCTCAACAAATGATGAATTTTAGGGGAAATATAAAAATATGTTAGAATTCAGAGACTCTAGTTTAGACTAATATTTAAGTTACTTATTATATTTAATTAGGAACATTATTAAGATCACTTCATGGTTAGAACAAATATTAAAAATGCAAAATTATGATCAAACATCAAGACATAGCCATGTTATGTGTGTGTGATTTGATCCCACTTACTAATTGCCATAGTATTTGGAGAATAACTTCTAGGTTCATGACTTTAATCATTAACATTGACTTTCATCATGTTTGGATATTAATTAGGAACCATGTTTTAGCTCAAGGAAGGCTTAGGGATTACTTTGCTACCAACAAAACATCCATAGCCTCGATAGAGATGCATTTGGATCCACTCAAGGCTTTGCTCCACTATTATCTAGGCATATATATCCCCAGTAGAGATCAAAATAATCACCTTTGCTTAGAGGTCTCTTTAATTTTGTAATAAGATTCTTATTTTTTGTATTTTTCTTATCCTTTTGGATTTATAGAAAAGATCAAGAACTAGGTTAGCTAGGTTTAGGGATTTGGTCAAGTTTTTAATCTTTAGACAATCATCCTTGGCTATAAACTTTATCACAAGCAATTGATTTTTTCTAAGTGCAAGCATGATTGTATTCTAATAACCTAGTCTCTCACCCTACATGTATAATCCTTCTTATAACTAAACTCATATCAAAACAAGGTTTATAATCTCAAGGAATAACTAACCTATTCATTATTCTTTACTATTTTATACAAGGTTTATAATCTCAAGGAATAACTAACCTATTCATTATTCTTTACTATTTTCTCTAAAATATAACATTAAGCTTATATTTCAATAATCCATGATCAATCAATGTTGAGTTAACATATTTTCATTTCTAAATTATGGAGTTCATTTTGAGCACATAAATACATTTTGACTCGAGGGCTATCCAAAAGGACTTATTAGAAGCAAGGAACAAAGTAGAGAAAGTAGACACACCAAATAGAAAGAAAATAAAAGAGCAAACAAATATATACAAGTATATGTGCAAACAAGTGATAAGAATGAAAGAATAAAAAGAAACTAGCCTAACCTACCTACACTAACTCTAATTAGTCTTATAGGTATTCCATAAAGACTCCAAGTGGGAAAATAGAGAATTAATGATTGAGGTATTTCCCATTGGTGGGTAGTTTGAACTCTGCTCCCTATAAGTCTTTTAGCTTGAAGGTGTTTTCTCCAAGTATCTCAGCTATTTGGTAGGGACCTATCCATAAAGGTGTAAACTTCCCATGTTTACCTTTAGGATCAAATGCCTTGTCCCAAATAATAACTAATTATCCTTGCCTAAACACTTTTATTTTTGAATGTTTTCTAAACCACATCTTGATTTTCATTTGGTGTCTGCTAAAATTGGTAAAATCCTCTTCTCTTTCATCTTCCATTTGTATGATTTCTAACAACCTTAAACTTGAAAATTCTTAGTCCTCCTCTATGTACTCTAGCATGAACCTGTATGTTGGTAGTTTTAGGGTGATGGGGAAGATGGGTTCTTATCCATAAACTAGAAATAATGGTGATGATTTGATAGTTTGTTTGATTTTGGTTCTATATGTTGAAAGGGCATACTTAAGCAACATGTATCATGTTCTAGGTTTATCAACTATATACTTCTTTATAGTATTCATCAAGTTCTTATTTATTGATTCAAATACTTTGTTACCTTGAGGGTAATGGTTTTATGATAACTTGAGGATGATGTTATTATCATATGCTCATTCTCTCATCTCTATGGATACAAAATTAGATCCATTATCATAGACCAAAGATACAAGTGTCCCAAATTTAGTGAATATATTCTCTTCTAAAAATTTTATCACCTCTTTAGTCCTACATTGTTTAGTTACCACTGCTTCAATATATTTGGTGTTGTAGTTGGTAACATTCAAAATGTAATTTTGACCATCATATTAATTATGGTTAATGACCCCCATAAAATCCAATCCCAATTGGGTAAATGGTTTATCAATCATTACTAGTCTTAGTGGCATGTTTGCCTTAGGCTCTTTGATGTCAAAGACTTGGCATGAGCAGCACTCTCTCACATGCTTTTGAGTATCTTTGAAAATTATAGGCCATTAATAATTAGCCCTAATATTTTGTGTCATAGTCCTTCCAGATAGATGTCCACTTCCTAGCTTTTTATGAAAGGTGCTCATGATCTCAGATGTTTCACCCTTGGAGACACATCTTAAGTAAATGCCTTCAAAGTTCTTCCTGTACAACACTCCATCCTTGATCATAAAGTGAGCTGCCTCGAGCCTTAGATATATTATTTATTATTTAATTAACCCTAAATTACAATAACCATTTATTAGTAAGTGGACTATGGGATCATACCAATCATTAGGTCTGAAACTTTGTTGCTCTACCTACATAACACTCAGCTTGGGGTTAGTATTGGTAATCAATTGAATTAAACCTTTGAATCTTACCAATTTGGTGGTATTCACCTCAATGTCATATTATTTGATCACAGACATCCACTTACATCTCCTTTCTCCTAGTTCATTTTGACTTAACATGAGCTTGGTGGCAAGGTCTAGTAGAATGTCATGCACCTTATTTAAAAGTTGATTAGTTTAGTTCAAAATTTTTGAGGTTAGTGCTCATAAAATCTATTGGATGGTCACACACACACACACATATATATATATATATATATATATATATATATATATATATATATATATATTATAAGTTATAACTACTAATGTGATATGATCTAATGCAAAGGAGTAAAGATAAAAATATTTAGTGAAGTCTGGACTTGTTAGTAAAGGGGCTTGTCCAATCGTCTCTTTGATGTATTTGAAAGCCTTCTTTGTCTCTTCATTCTAAATGATCTTAACCTCTTTATTCAAAATATCATTCAGTGGCATCATAATTTCTATAAAACTAGAAATGAATTTTCTTACAAAGTTTATTTTACCAAAGAATGACTTCAATTCCTTCCTACTATTGGGGGTTTTATTCTAGATATTGTATTTACTCTATCAGGGTCTATAGAGATCCATTACTTAGTGATAACATGTCCTAATAGTTTTCCCTC
This sequence comes from Torreya grandis, assembly GCA_037957365.1. Taxonomy (NCBI): domain Eukaryota; kingdom Viridiplantae; phylum Streptophyta; class Pinopsida; order Cupressales; family Taxaceae; genus Torreya; species Torreya grandis. The sequence goes on from JARHVA010004405.1 coordinate 1,045,411, forward strand.
ATTAACACAAAAAATAATTTTCTTTGTGTTGAGATAAATCTCAACCTTTTGCATATTTCAAATACTTATTATAGGTGTATAATATGATTTTCCCTATTTTTAGAAAAGATTGTTAGATCATCCATGTTTATGATAATTCATTTACCTAAAAGACCTTGAAAATTTTGATAAATATCCCTTTGAAAAATGTCTCTTACATTTATAAGTCCAAAATTCATTATCTTGTAGGCAAACATGTCCCACTTGGTAGTAAAATTAGTCTTCATCTTGTTCTCTTGGTTTATCAACACCTAGTTATACCATGAAAATCTAGCAAGAAAAGGCATCATGGTAGAATAAAAAATAAATTAACTTGTTAAAGAGAAGGTAAGGGGTAATTATCTTTCTTAGATGCTCTATTTATATTTTTAAAATAAATACATAGCTTGATTTCACCATTTTTCCTCCTAACTAGGACTAAATTATCAACCCAAGTAGAATGCCTAATTAGAAACACAATCTTGGCATCTAAGAGCTTCTTGATTCTTTGTATATTAGTAGTTGTAAGACTAGGTTGATAGGCCTCTAATTTTATTTGAAAGGCTTTCAAATTTCCTTTAAAGGTATGGCCTATGTTATGACCTTTGGATCAAAGATCTTTAGGTCATCATAGGACCATGCTATGATATATCTATATTTGGTCAACATTTCTTTGGCTCTTTTGGACTCAATGCTTGTATAGGGTATACCAATATTAATCAACTAATATTAAACTTGAATTCCAAGATAAATTTCATTATAATCCTTCCCACTTACTTTAGGAATATTGGTAGCCTCATCTAGTCTATTATAATCAAAGAGTCTCTTTAAGGCTATCATGCCTTTGGGTATCTTATTGTCATTCAACTAAATGACCCTATCATCGAATTTGACTTCAATGTTCTCATCAAGGAGATAGGCCTCATCAATAATGTAACCCTAAAATACTCTTGAACTAGTCATGAGGTCTATAATCTATTGATCATCACTGAATACCTACAAGTGGTTGACATTATCTGACATTGAGGGACATGAGATTAACTCAATTATAAGGCTCTATAACTTGGAACTTATATTAGGCATAAGGTTGGTTGTATCTAAAGTAAGCTCATTAGCAGACTTATTTTATTCCTTAGGGATTGACACAATGTTGAAATCATCAAAACATTCAATTAAGTCCCACACACTAAATTTACACTTCTTTAGATATGACAATTTTCATTGATATTTACTCTTGACCTAGTTAACTATTAGTTTAGATTCACCAAGAATTAATAGTTCCTTGGCCTCATGTTTGATTGCAAATTGTAATCTAAGAATAAGTGATTCATACTTATCCAAATTATTGGTGCATGGGAAATAAAGTTTGCAAGAGGCATTGTATTCTTTCACAATGGGATTGATTAATAACTTTCCTACTCCAAAACTTGATTTGCATCTAGCACCATCAAAATAAAGTTTCCATAATCTAGGTAAAGCATGAGAAGTTTTAGATTTGCATATCTTTATGGTGTCAAGAGTGTAAACACCAAGATCTGATTTAACCATGTTGACCTTCTCATTGATTTCATTTTATTGGGTGATCATATGCTTCATTTTAGGCTCTCTTTTTATCTTGATTTGGTTGGGAAATCCCTTCTAAGGCAACCACATATGTGAACAATCTGTTGACACGTAACCATTCAAGTTCCTAGCCCAGTCTCTGCTTAATAGCATCCCATAAGCATCAATGATGTCTACCACTTAGATATCAATAAACTATTATATCCTTAGCTCTAAGGTAATTTGCATGTGAACATTTAATAAATCACCAATTAATTTGACTCTTGACTTATCTAATTGAGTTAAAACTCTATCAAATTGAATGGAAGTTAAGCCTAATTACTCAAAAATACCCTTAGGCATAATATTTGTAGATGCACTAGAATATAACAAATAATTATGTAGATTCTTACCAAAGACCCAGACTATAAGTAGGAAAGGAGGAACATCTAAATTAATTTTTTGTATTACAATGTTAGCATGTGTAGACTTTTGAGACTTACATGGCTTCTTAGACAAAGATTCCAACAATAGATCCCTCTATTCAGTAATCTATGTCAACTCATGAAAGGTAATGTTAGATTTACTTTTTTTCATGTCCTCTAGTATGTTATACCTAATCCTATTAGAAGAATTAGATGTATCAACATTGGGTTTAGAAGTAATTCCCTTAGAAGGCTCTAGATTGTTATCTAAGGTAGTATCAGGAGGAGTCTCAAAGTTAGTTGGAAGAGTTGAAGTGGTCAATGGTTGCTTCTACTCCTAGTTTCTTAGAGGATAAGTCTTCTTCAAAAATTGATAAAAAACATGAATCTCTTCAGGAATATCCTTAGGCTCATTGTCCTCTTGGAAAGGGAACTCAAATGTCTCCACCATGAGAGTTAAATTAGATGATCTATATGACCTTGAAGATATTGATGTACCTAAATCACAATATTTATTAGGGATAACTTAAAAAGTATCTAATTCTTCTTGGAAGGCTTCAAAAGCATTACATTATTAAACATAGTATATTTCCCCGTGATTAGAAGTGAAATGTACACTGTAGTAGTTAGGTAAATCAATGTCAATAAGATTTATATTAGGCATATTCTTAATATTAGATGGCTCATTATTTTTGTTTTTATGGTAACTATCATTTTGAAATCTGTTAATGGGCCTATTGGACATTTAAAAAGATAAATTCCTACCAGATCTTTCTCTAGTATTGCTTACCTGATTTTAAAACTAAAGGAAGTCAATGCTAAGATTTTTAACCATCTTGAGGATAGAGTCACTCTCATTTTTGGGGCCTCAATATTATGAACTTGAGTATTATTATGGGATGTATGCATTAAAGATTTATAATCCTATGGATTAGATCTAATGATAGTATTGTTTAGGAATCCCAAGTTTTTAGTAGGATGTGTGTTCCTTAAAGGTATTTGGTTCAAGACTAGAAGTTGGTTCAAGGTAGGCATATTTTGTTTAGTATTGGGAATAACATTTAGAATGGGTAAATGTGGATTTACTTTAGGAATGGAGTATGACAATTATCCTTAGGGTTTTATCTAGTCATTAATGATCACAACCTTGACATAAGTTAGAGCTAATGTGTTCATGGGCTGAGTGACTCTCTTTATAAATATATAAGTCATAGGATCCAGGGTATTATTATAGATTTCCAAGGATAAATCCTCATTGGGTTTGTAAGGAGATATGGTCCTACTAAAATTTTTTATAACCTAGCATTGAAGGCTCTTATGGGCTCATTTGCATCCCTTTTCACTATGGTGAATTACTAGTACAAAACACAAAAACTAATGATTTTACCAAATTGATTAATGAAAACATTATTAAAATCAACCCAACTAGTAATATAATTTTCAAGAAGGTTTAGAAACCATTCATATGTGACATCTTTAAAAGTAAAAGGAAAATTTCTAAATGATATATCTTCATGAGTCACATTCAACAATCTTAATGCAGCTTTAAAACTTTTAATGCATTCTTCAGTAGTTATAATGCCACTTGGACTAAATGTTGGCAAATACTTTTCAATATTATGAGGAAGTTCATGTACCACACCTAGCACATTAATTGAATAACCTCCTATCCAAGCCATACACTTATAGGGATCGAACATAGGAGCACCATGAATTGGTGAAGTTGGTAAAGACTTTGAAATCCTATGCTTACCTTTGTCTCACCTAGTTTTCCTATGAACTTCTAATGAAAGTTGAGGTTCTCTGGCCTCTGAATGTGACCTTGTTCTGATTTTGGGTAATTTTAGCTTGAAATATTTGATTTTTGTTTGAAATATGATGTGTTAGTCTTATATTTATAGGGAAAAATGATAAAACTTACACATTAAGCAAATTTTATAAAGATTTATATAAAGGATGACAAAGGACAATAATATTCAACTAAGTTAGCTCAAGGATGTATCTAAATACATGTATGATTGATATTTACATGCCTATGCTCAAATAAACTCAAATTATCAAGGATCATCAAAATTTAATCAAAAAAACTATGACTAACCTCAAACCTATTGAATTGAAAAAGCTTAAGCTATCTTTACTATAATTAAGAATATATATTCAAAGAATGTCGATCTTTGTCTAAAGGAAGGAAAACGATGGGTCTAAAATTATAAATATCAATGATATTTATAAAATTGAGTAACGAATGACATAATTGCACAAATAATACACCAATATTTGAACACAATTCACAAAAATGAGCAAAGATACTTTAAATCTACAAAGATCTAACAGACCCTCCTTCTAGTGCTAGTGAAGCTCCCCCTGTTGATGCTTGAATATGTATCACATGTGCCTAGAGTGTTCAAAAACACTTCTCATTTTATAATTCTAATAATTTAGTGCATGAGTTATAGTTTGTGATAATCCTATTATTTGTTGGTGAAATAGAGGCAGAGTAAGTGGATTGTTTCACAATATTTATAATATTTGGTGGTTGGGAGTCACCATAGCCTAATAGTTAGTATATAAAAAATATGAAGTATACTATGCTAAAAATTGTGAATTATGATCAATAAATATTATAATATAGATATTTATAATGAAAATTAAGTTAGAGTTATCTGGTTAAAAAAAGGAACAAATTGAAAAGTGGTTGGGAAGAGATTTTATTGATCTTCATTCCAAACACTGATAAAGTTCAAATAACCTCTAGGTATACACTTAACCAATGTATGAAATGAAGTAGCACAAGCTCAAATAATATCGCACATTAGGCAAACATCTAAGGATGGTATGAAATAATGCAAATAATAACCAAGTTCACTTTAAATATTTACCCCTCTAAGCAAACAATATTAACCCAAATGCAAGAAGAGTAAGAAAATGAAATGAACATAAGGTATTTTAATTAACCTAGCATTAGCACAAGTTAATAGGTCTACATTCAAATGTACACACCAAGAACTCAAAAGAACCATTCAAATCTATAAATCAGAACAAACAAGTGAGAGAGAAGCTAAAATAACAAAAGACATAAGTAAATTTGGATAAATTTTGTAGAATTCCTTGCTTATATTAATTTCTCAAAAGTTACAATTGGATTTTGGCTCTAAGAACTCCCTCTCTCCTTTAAAATTGATAATCCTAATTTTATAAAATACAAGGAGTTGTTTCAGTCAGTCATATTTAATTACAAAGGTACAAGTGTTAGGATAGTTATCCTTTCTACCAATGTTCTAGAATACATCAGACTTTCCCTAATGAACTGACCTATAGACAATGTGTTTTACAAATTGCACATGCCTTTAAAAAGAATATTCCATTTTCAAAATATAGAATGTTTATATATAGGAATAATATTCCTAAGTCACTTAATATAAATTTGAGAATCCCCTATTACAATTTTGTCTCTACAATAGGATCTTCATTTTGGGATGTTGTTCTTCAATTATCTCAAGGTCAACAACTAGTTTCATGAAGAGCTCCTTCATTTGATATACTAATTTATTATGAACTTTACCTACCTTATCTAATTCTTCTAACTTCACTGACTATTCTTTCATATTTAGTTTCATGTCCATGATCCTATCATTATTAGTAGTAGTCTTGCCTATGCTTTGGTGCCTTACCCCTTTCATAAACTAGGAAGCTCTTACTTAAACTCATCATCTATAATTAGACTAGCTAGACTAAGTGTAGTAGGGTCCTTAACTAGGATTTGTAATATATGCACTATCCTATCTTCAAGCTACTTAAGGTCATTTGAGAGGTCTCCCAATTAGTACTAATCCTTTTAAATTTGTCACTAGTGGACTCTAGATTGAAATATCTTCACATAGGTGACCATTTAGTTCCCATCAAATAAATTATGGTGAATATAGGGCCTAAATAGTAATTATATATGTGATTAAGTAATTTTAAAGGTTTTATTAGTGCTCTAATGGCATTTTTGAGCTCAAATCACAAGTTTCATGCTTTAAATTTACATTCAGACTTGCCCATCTATACCTCTATCTCTTATTGGTCCACAAAATATTTACATTTACCTTGTTTTACTTACATGGAATCATTGTGGCATTGTCATGGCACCTCCATGGCATCATTCTCATCACTATTCAAAAATATGACCATTAACTTTGAAAATTCATCTTTGATCTTGTACCATCTAATTCATTTATAAAAATCAATGTGGTCTATAGATATTTGGATTATTTGGATCCCAATTTATATCTTAAAATTAAAAAAATTTCACCCATCATTTTACATTCATGTCAATGTCTTTGACATCCATACAACCATTAATTTTTAAACACCTCCTTGCGACTCTTTATTGATCTTAATTTTGACGTCTACATGCCCATTATTTAACATCTACATGAATGCCTTTGACATCTGCACGATCATCAATTTTTAAACACCTCCTTGAAACTATTTACTAAGCATGCCACTTGTCACTTTTGAGTTTAATTTTATTCATTTATGTGCCACATGGTGATCTCACATTTGCTCATAGGTTTGTTAAAAAGTCAATGTCGATCTCGCACCATTAGATTACTTCTATCTAAGCAATTATGTTTCATTAGATCATGATCTAAGGGGTGTACCACCATTGGCTATTCAATATCCTTTCATCTAGATGGTGACACTTGTCTCCTTATCTCTATTATTGGGCTCCATTGAAGTCTTGACTTGACTCGTACTGCCTGATCAATCTTGAATGAGCAAATGTGGGCCATTAATCTTGGGGACCTACTCAGACTTTAACCTTTTGATCATGGCTTGAATTTTCAACTTAGTTTACATATTGTTATATCTTCCCCATCTAATCAAATGTGCACTATCTTATTGTGATACATGGGGTTGAGTGATATTGGTTCTTGTGCTTAGTTTCCTCTTTTTGCTTGAGTAAACAAGGGTCATTAATCCTGTAGACAAACATAATGTTTAAGTCAAGCTCAAGAATGATATAAAGAACTTAAGATAAAAATATTAAGCTAAGTTTTAAACATAATGTTTTTATTTTTATTAATAAATATGTATAAATCTTCAAGCTAAGTCTTAAGCTAAGTTAGGGACATAATAAAAGGGACCCCATATGACAAAAGTCCTAGCATAAAGTCTTAGACCAAGGTTTTTATTTTATTAATAAATACAATGAATATTAGGGTATTTATTTAGGCTAATTTTTATAAAAAATGGACCATGGATTTATTTAGACCATTCTAGGGTAACAGGGAACAAAGGGGTCACATGACATAAAAGAAACCAAGCATAAGATTTTTAGCCTAAAGTTTGGTCATGTTGAAAGACACGATGAAGCCTTAGGATAAAAATTAAACTAAGTTCATGGAATTATAATTTTTCCCATGTAAATTTAAAAAACAATTCCCTCCAAACTTAAAAAAAAAATTCCTACCAAACTTGAATTCAAAAGGACATGAGCTAGGGTATTTGGGATTAAGGTTTTAAGCTGATCAGACATGAGTTCAACTTGATTTTTATAATCCAAAGGATAGTAAAAGATAAAATCATCATTAAATCATAAAATATTTATATTTCTCATTTCAAATGGACTCCATTAGAGTTTTGACCTATAATATAAATATTGAGTGTTAGTGACTTTAGGAAAATTTGGATCAGAATCATGAACAAACATGCCAACCAGATCAAGTGTAGATTATATTGAAATAAAGATAAAGTGTAGACATGATAGTGATACTCTAATAAAAGGAATTTTAAAATTTAGGGTACAAATTTTCACTATTTAACATAAGTTTCCCCATTTTTTACAATGGGGGTATGTTGACCTCAATATAACCTAATCAAAATATGTTATCTAAGGTACCAAAATGACAATTTACATATTTACCTAAGTCCCCAGCTTGATTAATCTATTGGTTATTAGAGTACAAGCTTATATCACTCCCTCATCCTACCAAGGTTGATATGAGTTGACCTCTATCTAAAGGATATGATGTCAATGCTTATTTTTATTATCACCAAGGACTAGGACATTCTACAAGCAGAGGCTTTACCTAAAAACATAAGAACTAAGATCTTGTTGATGACCAAAAAGTTATATTTGAGGATCCTCTAAGGGAATTAGGTAAACAAAAACCCAAAAAGCATCCATGCCAACAAGAATTAACTATTAACTTATACATGGGTGCTACTTATTTTTGGCATAACCATATTGATCCTACATAAGAAAAAAATATTTTCAATATAAGATGCTTACAAAAAATGTACTTCAATATAATAAACTTAAAAAATAAAAGAGGTTGGAAAGTCTCCTTAGGAAACATAATAGTGTCAATTTATTATGGCCCTAAATTAATTCGAACATGAGTTTGGGTTATGATTAGCACATATACATATGCATTTATAATAGGAAATCATTGGCTATACCATATGGAGGTAAAACTTGATCAAAATCAATAATGTATTTCCTTTCCTTACGAAGGAAAATTAATAAATATTTCAAATGATAGCATTACATATTCTACTACACATGCAAAACATGAGGATACATGTTACATCCTTTTTCAACCTATCCAATAATGATGCAAATAATGTAAAAGATTTAACTTAAAGCTGTTAGGTTCATAGTGGGGAGATATCACTGACTATCCATTGGATGGTATCATAGGATAATATTTCCTCTCCACAAATACTTAAAAAAATAAAAACATTCAAAAAAATACAAAAACACTTTCATTAGTTACATATTCTTTTGGATTCTTGACATCCGCATCTTAGTTCCATGTTGATGGATAACATACTAAGTTAATCTTACATACACATTTGTGTCACAATTCTACTTGAGTATGATATTTGCATACATAGATACATTATACATTCCCATTTCAGATGTTGGGCTTTCCCTATACTCATGTCACATATAAATTGGTTTCATCCTCTTATTTGATCTTGATACATATAGGTTATATTATTCAATGATAAATTTACATTATTACATATCTAATTAAACATGCGTAGTATCCATGATTATATCTTACACATGGTACTTGATATGTTATACACTTGAAATTTTTTCCTAACACATTGGATCCATGGGTTACTATAAAATGTTTATATTGGTAGCTTATGTTATACTTTATGCACTTCCTTAAGTGTTTTTCCTTAGTATTATATTCCTTTTATGATCATTTGAATATGTTCCTTTGCTTGTGGCCCATGTGCATATGTATACTTTTTAAATAACATTTGAATATGCCATTATTTTTTTATGGACATTTGAATATGTCATCCTTTCTTTTATGTAAATTTAAATAAGTCATGTCCCTTCGATTGTACGACATTTAAACATGCCCCTTATTTGAAGTCTCCTTAGACCATTGCCTTTTGATTTGATATTGACTGATCTTGTGTGTGTTCATGTTTTTATATTGAACTTGTAATGTCACTATCTAGATGTTACTATGATATTTATCATGCATATTATACCTACATGTGAGCACATTGGTTCTATAAGGTTTAGTGATACATTTACCTAGACATGTTTCCTTCTATATGCTACATGGTTACATTCACATAGTATATAGTTGTCTTATCCTTTTAAGGTGAGGTAACTAAAAGCTACTACCTTTACCTATGCTCAAAGGTGGGGAATATTAGTGGGGTCATGTCATATAGACATGTTATCACACTTGGAACATAATTTAGATTACAATGGGGGCATACTTTATAAGCATGTTCTCCAAATTCATTCAATATGATATTTATATCAGTTTTTAGATTTAGGGGGGCATGCTTTGGAAGCATTTTATCCACACTCATTCAACACATTGGTATTTATATCAGTTTTTATATTCATTTCAGTAATGTCATATGGGCATGGATTCCACATATTTACAGTTCTCAAATTCAATAGGGGCATGGTTTGGAAACATGTTCTTCACATCTATTCAGTATTCAACATCTCTAGTTTACACTGGGGGAATTATTTATAAACATGTATTTTGCATTAGTACATATATTAGTTTATATATTTATCCATATATATTAGGGGAATGATTTGGAAGCATGTTCTCCATGCTTACATGGTTATCAAAATTAGCTAAAACACATAGATATACAATTCAGATTTATAATTGTGGAAGAATTATATACATTGGTACTATCATTATACATAGTTTTAACATGACACACACACACACACACACACACACACACACACACACACACACACACACACACACACACACACACACACACACACACACACACACACACACACACACAAGGTGAATATAATATGAAACATGTATGTAATATTATAAAATAAAAATCAATTTCATATTCCAAAACTCTTTTATGGACTGTTACCATATCATAAATGTTTTTGTATTGATACCCCACAAACGTTTATGGATTTTATTGAGCCAATCTACTACATTAGTTGGTTCACCTTTTTGGTATGGTATAGGTAATCAAATCAATAAATATTTCCATTTTTTTAGGTTGGAATTCATCATCTAGCCTCAGTAGGTTATAAGTATATTTGGGTTACATAATCAAGGTAATCTTAATAATCAAGTGGCAACTCACTTTTGCTCCAAAGTTAGGGGCATGTTACTTTTAATATCTCTCTTTGTCTCTCTCCTTGGATATATTTAATTTAAATATTTATAAATATTTATCCTAATCTTAATTTTTAGAGCCTTATAATGATACATCTTTTATAAAACAACTTGCCAATAGGTAAGATGGTTACATTGACACACATGTGTAATCCTAAACCTTTATCTTTCAATTTTAATCTATTTCAATTACTTTCAAGAATATCATATGCACTCATTTTATATTTTAACATAATCTTAGTTGTAGGTTAGTCACTATCAAAGCACTCAACTTGGGCATTTACAAATACAAGGTGTGTATACACAATAAGGTACATATTCCTTTCCTTTAAACTAGTAATCTCATTACTAAATTAAAGGGTGGAAAATGTATATGATATTTTTTGATTATATAGTACCTCATTATTGTACACTTGGAAAACTTAGACCTTGGTTGTTCCTCTCAATTCTCTACCTTTCCAATTTCTTCAAGTCTCTCATCTACTCTATCATTATGTCATTTAACCCATATCTCTTAATTTGAGTAGTCTTATATTGATGACCTAGGTCTTCTATCCTACCCAGAATTTTTATAATGTCCTTATCTTACATATATATATGTTCACATTTTATACATATTCTATTGATCCCTAGACACTAATTTATAGTCTATATAGCAATATTGATGTTACTGTCATATCCTAACACAAGTGTCCAGTGCCCTAAAGTCATCTAGTTTTCAAATGAAATGTATCATAATGGTCAACCTATATTCATCAATGTGAGTTATTACTTGAAAGGGATTGATATAAATATAAGATCAACCTTTATTCATTCCTAACCTAGATAACACCTATAAACACCTAGAAAAAAGACCAAAGATAATTCAATTGATCAAAGGTTCCCTATTTATTTATATTTACATAATAATCATAGGGATTAGACATATACAAGTCTAAGGTACTAAAATAATATCCCAAGAGATCAATTTGCCAAGTTACAAGCTAGCTCACTATTGTACTTTCTTTACACACATTTCATGATTCACACACAAGCCAACATATAGGGGAGAACTACATTATTTTGAGGCCCTCTTCATAAAATTGGATATGTAGGAAGTGCCCTTTGATATCATCGTCATTGAGGTCATCTTGAAACTATGTGCCCACTAACCCATTTTTCCCCAAGGTCACATTGAAGACGGAAAGATAGGGTTTTACCATTTAATAAGTAATGAATATTCATGACCTAGATTTGAATGTATCAAAGTGAAGGCAAAGAAAAACTTAGAACCATCAAGGTGTTACATATAAATTTAATATATATTTCATATAGGACACTAACATCGAACATAGATAGTGGCATTGATGCAACCATCAAAGTCTAATGTTATTGTCTATATATATATAGAAGCATCAGATCTAGAATCTGATGTCTGTTCTAAAATCTACTTCCCACCTATTTTTAGTTTGTTCCAATTATAGGACTACATAATAATAAAAAATAGTTTACTTCACTTATTTGTCATTTATATATCTATCATAGTGTACTTTCCCTATTTAGACTATCTCAGTACAATAAATTTAGTATGTGCTTATATCCAAATTTAGCATCTAATTTTCCTACTACAAATTTGATTATCACCCTTGTTACATTTCATCTATATATACCCCTTTAATGCAATCTAGAAAACACCAACTCTAGAAATATATTTTAGGGTTAAAAATTTGGTGAGCCTAATCTTTGAACATCAAACCCTATGTCACTTAGGGTTTTTTGGTATTTCTATTGTTGATCCATAAATTACTATATATTTTCTAATCATGTTTTCCATGCATAGTTTTATTAATAAATTCATGGTTCAATATCTTTTAGTTATTATTAATTTTTACATATCATGCCTAATTAATTCATTTAGATCTATAAAGGATGCAGATCCTACATTCTTACAAGCTCTTCCCTATTTTTATGTTTAATAGAAGAGGGTTTTAAGAAGAAATCAACACTTGGTCTCTCTTCAAAATTCCTTTTTCAATGCCATAGAGTCAAAACCTAAGGGAAATGACAATATTGACCAATTAATCAATACACCTACAAAAATTTCAATCCTTGAGCTCCTAAATTAATCTACTATTTATAGGGATATCTTATATGAGGCATCACATGAAACACAAGTTTTAACTAATATTCAACTTGATTATTTTGTGGATATCATGAAATATCTCAACCAATATAACAAACTTATTACCTTTTATATAATATACTTACCATACAAATATATTATTAACCAAAATTTTCCTTTATTTATACAAGTCATAATACAAATTAAATTTATCAAAAGAGTTCTCATTGATAATGGATAAAACCTAAAAATTTATAGCATACAATTCCTAACCACCATGGGTATTAAACCAAAATATATTTCAAAAACAAATTGTGCAAATAAAAAGGTTTGATAATTCACAAATCCATTTTATTGGTCAAATTACATTTAATATTATTGTGGGTCCCCATACATAACCCACTTTGTTACAAAGTATGCCAAATGACTTAAACTATAACATTATATTTGGAGGGCCTTAGATACACAAAATATATGTGATTCCTTATACATTGCACACATTCTTGAAATTTTGTCATCAAGGAATCCTTTTAATATGTCCTTTGGATCTCAATCCCCTAAAAAACTATTCAATGGTCCAATAAATAGATAATCCTAAACCACAACACTTTGAATATGAGTCAAAAATTGACGCACTAGTAAAAGAACCTAATAACCCTATGCTATCTAAGGTACCAAAAATATAATTTACACATTTAATTATGTCCCTAGCTTCATTACTATGACATTTAATATAGTACAAGCTTATTTCTCTCTCCCATCCTATCAAGGTTGATATGAGTTTACCTATACCTAAAGGATATGATGTGAATGCTTATTGTGATTATCATCAAGGACCAAGACATTCTAGAAGAAGAGGCTTTACCTTAAAACACAAGATCCAAGATCTTATAAATGACCAAAAAAATATATTTGAGGATCCTCCAAAGTAATTAGGTTCACAAAAACCCAAAAATCATCCATGCCATTAAAATTTATGAATTACCTTTTACATGGGTGGTGCTTATTTTTGGCATAAACATATTGATCCTACACAAGTAAAAACTATTTGCAATATAAGACACAAAAAATGGACTTCAATATAACAAAATTACAAAATAAAAGAGGTTAGAAATAATCCTTAGGCAACATAACAATACTAGTTTATTATGGTTCTAAAGTAATTCAAACATGGTTTTGGGTTATGATTACCACATATCCATATGCATTTATACTAGGAAATCTTTGGCTATACCACATGGAATAAAAAATTGATCCAAATTATTAAGTTATTTACTTTTCTCACAAATGAAAATTAATACATATTTCAAATTATAGAATTACATCTTCTATTACACATGAAAAATATGAGGAGGAACATGATATGTCCCTTTTCAACCTATCCAATCATGGTGCAAACAATGTAAAATATTCAACTTAAAGTTGTAAGTTTCACAATAAGGAGATAACTCTAACCATCCATTGGATGGCATCATAGGATAATCTTTCCTATCCATAAATACCAAAAAAACCAAAAACATTAAAAAAATCCAAAAACACTTTCAACACTTACATGTTATATTACTCCTTGACATCAATGTGTTAGTTCCATGTTTATGCATAACATACTCAATTAATCCTACATACACATATGTGTCACACTTATACTTGAGTGTGATACAATCATACACATATACATGATGCATTCCTATTTTATATGTTGGGATTTTCCTCTACTCATGTGACCTAGACATTCGGGGAATTCACTTCTTTGATATTGATACATACATGTTATATGTTTTGATGATCACTCTACATTAACATGTTTTAGTTTACATATGTACTTACACATGCTTTTTATTCATTATTATGTCTTACACAAGGTACTTTATATGCTATACACTTGACATTTTTTCCTAACTTATTAATACTATGGGTTACTATTATTGGGGATTAGTATTTAATTTGGGTAAATTAGTTGTCAGTATATTTATAATAAGGTATATAATATTTATTGTTTGTGAGTAAATAAGATAAATATAGTTATTTACATTATTTTTATAAAATAATAATGTATATTTGGTTGGTATAATATATTATGAATAGAAGTGATAATATATTATTGTTATTATGGGTTTAAAAACCACATGATTTTATGATATAATCATGGGATGTTGACTCCCTAATTATAGGATATTTTTTACCTATATATTTGTATCTATACCTATGAGTATTTGTATGATTGTAATATTCATAGTGTGAGAATATAATATTGCATGATTAAAAATATTGTGTATAAATATTTGTATTATGTTGGTATTCATTGTCATGTCCCCTTTTTTGTGGACATTGACAGACTTGATGATTAGCCTATTATGTGACCTTCGTAGGCTGATAGGATGGATAGAGGGTCATGATGGAGCTTGGCTTGGCTTCGATTAGTAGAATTCCTACAGTTGGATTTCACTCGAGGTTCTTTTGGACACATTTGCATGAGCTCCTATTTTTTAGAGATATTTGACATGCAGTGGAGTGCCCTTATTTTAGTATGGTGATGTGCAGAATCACTCCCTGATTCACCAGCTTCAGTCGGTTTGAGGATCGGACATATATTGAGGGAGATATTAATATTTGATTGATTTAATCAAATATTAATTATTTGGTCTAATTTTAAATTAGATATTAATTAATTATTAATTATTAATTATTTGGTCTAATTTTAAGACCCTAGTTCTAATTTAAGAATTGGTCTAATTTTAAGACCCTAGTTCTAATTTAAGGAAGCCCTAAGTCTAATTTAAGGGAATCTAATTTTAGCAAGAACACCTTTGGAAGGGTATAAGAATCTCTCATGGGAGAGAGTTTGTATTCATGATTATTATTGATTATTGATTTTTGATATTGAAGAATTCTTCTGTGAAGACTGAGCCAAGGGTTCCAGGATTCCATTGCAGTGGAGAACGTCAACTCTTCATTGTGTGTGATTTAGAGGCTGTGAGATATCAGCTGATTTATTGCCAAATTGAGAGATAGCTTCATACAGAAGTTATCACAGAGGTATACAGATTTGAGAGATAGCTTCACACAGAAGTTATCACAGTATTTCAGGTATTTCTTATTTAGTTTTGATCCAATAAGTTATGCAGATATAGTTCTTTTGTATTAGAATCATATATTCTTGAGATCAGGTTGTTCAGCTATCAGGGGTTGAAAACAGACAGGTTGTGTTTACATGCAAAATCTCCACAATTGATTAGTTCACATCAGATGACCAAGATGTTAAAAAAGGGGGCAGAGGGAATTATTGCATGATTATGCTCCATAGAAGTTCAACCCACACATGTATCTACACATCCTGATCTACAGATAATTCTTGAGGACCACTCATCTATTTTTGGGGCCGTGCTAAAAGGACTACCACCAAAAAGAGAACATGATCATGCCATTCAACTAATTCCAAGTAGTCAACCACCAAATATCAAACCATATAGATATCCATATGCACAAAAGAGTGAAATTGAAAATATGGTCCATGAGATGCTGGAGGCAGGGATCATCAAGCATAGCCAAAGTGCATATTCATCACCAGTGGTCATGGTGCAGAAGAAGGATGACACATGGAGGATGTGCCCAAATTATAGGGAAATCAACAAGTACACCATCAAAGATAAGTTTCCTATTCTAGTAATTGGTGATTTAATTGATGAGTTACATGGTGCTAAGTATTTCAAAAAATTGGATCTTCACTCGAGGTACCATCAAATTAGAATCAAGGATGAAGATGTTCATAAAACTACTTTTAGAACACATGAGGGTCATTATGAGTTTTTGGTAATTCTGAAAGTCCGTATAGGTCTATACAGATCTGCTCAGACACCAACCTCGGTAGACAGTGATCCCCAGTGACCGACATCGGCCTACTGAAGACCGATGTCGGTAGAGAAGGACTGACAGAGACCGATGTCGGTAGTATATCGACTGACGCCGGTGACTGTGTGTTCAACACAGCAGGCCGAGACAGAATTTCTAGATTCAAGCTCAATTTCCAGATTTGCCAAATCCTAGGGTTTTAAGACAGAATATTTCATATGATTTTATTTGTATGACAGAGACTCAATTGTGTAATCATCTAGAAGAACAAGTGATAGGATCTGTGATTTGACATTGAGAGACTATATTGTGATTTATTTATTTATTTGGAAATTATTTTGGTAGAATTTGTATCTTCATTCAGAGCTTTATTTTTTCTATATTCCCAATTGGTTGGGGATATCACAGTGGTATCAGAGCTTTTGCTTAGGAAAAGGAGCCCCTACGTAAGGGACATTACAGTGGTATCAGAGCTTTTGCTTAGAAAAAAGAGACCCTAAGTAAGGGATATTACAGTGGTATCAAAGCTTTTACAGGGAAGAAAGGAGCCCCTAAGTAAGGGACATTATAGTGGTATCAGAGCTAAATTCTTGCCATCCTATTGGGCACATCAGAGCTAATGTCTTGCCATCCTGTTGGGTAGTTTGGTTATCAGTATGGCTTTAACAGGTGACCAAGATTTGGAAGAAATAATGCACAATGCAAAAAAGAAATTAGATAATCCATTTCAGCAAGCAGATGACATTCTAAAAACTTTGGAGGAGTTAGAAACTTATTTAGGCAAGGTTGATCAGTCAAATACTTATGATATGCAAATAGTGTTATCTCTAGCGTTTGGGTCATTGGTGAAGCCTCGATTATTGAGACATCATGATGAGGTGGTAAGACTTGCAACTCTCTCTTGCATTAGTGAAATCATGAGGATAATAGCTGGCTTTAATTTTTATGATGATCAGATTATGATAGAGGTACTCCACACCATGGTAAAAATATTTGAAAATTTGGATGACATTAGAGACCCTCATTTCTCAAAGAGGGCAAGATTACTTGAAACATTTGCAAGGTGTGGATTTGAAAACATTATGATGTTAGTAGGTTGTATTGGTGACATTCGCAGGATGTTTAAAATATTTTGGAATATTTTAGATGAGTTTCATTCCAGTGATGTATTACCATCAATGCACTCTATCATGTTCACAATCTTGTTTGAGGAGGAGGATAAAATTTCTAAACTTTTGGCAGAAGATTTATGGTATGTCTGGACAAAAGAGAAAAATGTCTCACCTAGAGCTGGTATGTGGTTAAAGAGTTTAATTGATAGGCCTAAGGATCGTATTACTTTCCCTATGACATGCAAAAACTTGAATGATGAATTTGACATACATGTTGATCTAGTACAGGGAGACATTAACACATCTTCAGGTAATGATTTATCTGCATTATCTTCACAGGTAGGAGCAGTTGAGGATGTTGTGGACAAGCTTTGTCTTGAGGTGAGTTCAGCTCAAGTTTTAGACAGTGAAGATGAGTCTGATGCTTGTATTCAGAGTGTGGAGGTATACTCAGAGGTTAGTACATTGAGTATTGGTGATGAGTATGTTTTTGTAGCTGCTGATGAGGAGCATGTTGTTGTGGCTGACACACATATTCAGGATTTGGGAGTACCTGGTCCTGATGAGTTTGGGATACCAGTGGAGTCAAGTCTCCATATTGATTTTTCTCACGCCGATGACAGTGTGGTACAATTGGTCATGCCACCTTTATAGAGGGATCAATTATGGGATGGATTGGCACCATCTCTTGCAGATGGAATTGCCAGTTTGAGTTGCCCATTCTACTTGGGTTATGATGCTTCAAGAGTTTGGTTCTCATGTGTTCTTGACTATGGCAGTTGTGTTCTTAGAGTTTGGTTGAGTTGCATTCACCAATTTGATTATGGGTTCCTCTTTGTTCTACTTCTGATGATGTTGCAGGTACTTACATTGATTTACAGCTATGCAGAGCATAACTACATTTGGGATCCAGGTGGATCGAGTGGTTCATTGTTTTGAGATTGCTTGGGGACAAGCAATTTTTAGAGGGGTGGATTGTCATGTCCCCTTTTTTGTGGACATTGATAGACTTGATGATTAGCCTATTATGTGACCTTTGTAGGCTGATAGGATGGATAGAGGGTCATGATGGAGCTTGGCTTGGCTTCGATTAGCAGAATTCCTACAGTTGGCTTTCACTCGATGTTCTTTTGGACACATTTGCATGAGCTCCTATTTTTTAGAGATATTTGACATGTAGTAGAGCACCCTTATTTTAGTATGGTGATGTGCAGAATCACTCCCTAATTCACCAGCTTCAGTCGGTTTGAGGATCAGACATATATTGAGGGAGATATTAATATTTGATTGATTTAATCAAATATTAATTATTTGGTCTAATTTTAAATTAGATATTGATTAATTATTAATTATTTGGTCTAATTTTAAGACCCTAGTTCTAATTTAAGAATTGGTCTAATTTTAAGACCCTAGTTCTAATTTAAGGAAGCTCTAAGTCTAATTTAAGGGAATCTAATTTTAACAAGCACACCTTTGGAAGGGTATAAGAATCTCTCATGGGAGAGAGTTTGTATTCATGATTATTATTGATTATTGATTTTTGATATTGAAGAATTCTTCTGTGAAGACTGAGCCAAGGGTTCCTGGATTCTATTGCAGCGGAGAACGTCAACTCTTCATTGTGTGAAATTTAGAGGCTGTGAGATATCAGCTGATTTATTACCAAATTGAGAGATAGCTTCATACAGAAGTTATCACAGAGGTATACAGATTTGAGAGATAGCTTCACACAGAAGTTATCATAGTATTTCAGGTATTTTTTATTTAGTTTTGATCCAATAAGTTATGCAGATATAGTTCTTCTATATTAGAATCATATATTCTTGAGATCAGGTTGTTCAGCTATCAAGGGTTGAAAACAGACAGGTTGTGTTTAATTGGAAGTCTGTACAGGTCCGTACAGATCCACTCAGACACCGACCTCGGTAGACAGTGATCCCTAGTGACCGACATCGGCCTACTGAAGACCGACGTCCGCAGAGAAGGACTGACAGAGACCAACGTCGGCAGTATATCGATCGACGCCGGTGACTATGTGTTTGACACAGCAGGTTGACACAGAATTTCTAGATTCAAGCTCAATTTCTAGATTTGCCAAATCCTAGGGTTTTAAGATAGAATATTTCATATGATTTTATTTGTATGACAGAGACTCAATTGTGTAATCATCTAGAAGAACAAGTGATAGGATCTGTGATTTTCCATTGAGAGACTATATTGTGATTTATTTATTTATTTGGAAATTATTTTGGCAGAATTTGTATCTTTGTTCAGAGCTTTATTTTTTCTATATTCCCAATTGGTTGGGGATATCACAGTGGTATCAGAGCTTTTGCTTAGGAAAAGGAGCCCCTACGTAAGGGACATTATAGTGATATCAGAGTTTTTGCTTAGAAAAAAGAGCCCCTAAGTAAGGGATATTACAGTGGTATCTGAGCTTTTGCAAGGAAGAAAGGAGCCCCTAAGTAAGGGACATTACATTCATAAGATAAATATTTATATAATCTTATTCAGAAGCTAACAATGGTATCATAGTAGTTATGTATTCTTGAGGATTGGTAGGGGTAGTCAATCTGATTTGTATTGCCCTTGACTATGACATTTCATTGATGTGATTTAGTTTTTTATTTGTTTAGTTTCTTTTAGATTAGAAGAAGATAGATTTATATGTGAGGAGGTGTGATATCTATGTGTTGTGGTCACTTTATGCATTGCATGTGTTCAAATTTTAGCTACCCTATGCGTATTTATGTGAGATCAGAGGCTATAGATAATATTGAACTTTAAAATCTACAATTCTCTCCTACATATGGCATCATGGCTCATTCATGACCCCATATTTGTGCCCTGCTCTTTGGAGTAAATTTTAGGCGCACACACACACACACACACACACACACACACACACACACATATCTTGAGAATAGTTCACCACATAAAATTATTTGATTAGAAAGGAATATCCTGTACTTTAAGAGAATTTCACTATTTTTAATAATTATAAACCATTTATAGAGACGTGCATCAAATTATATCCATCACTTCTTTGCATAGTCCATAAGACCAATGCGTCAATGTTCAAAATGTAACATATGTATTAAAATATTCTCTTTACTATGTGATATAAGTTAGATCTCAAACTGGTTTATGTTCCTCACCACATTACAACATTTCTCTCCACTAGTGTTATCACTCAGATTAGTGGATAAATCTATTGTCATTTGGTACAATTTCTTGATTTGCTAAAAAACATTTACATAAGCCATTGAAACCACATGTTTGAGTCAGTCTTATCTCTATAATTTGGGCTATAACCAAGGTGTATTATACTCAAGCATCCATCATTATCTTCAAACTTCCAAGCAACAAAGATCTTGTAGTTTTAGGTATTTAAGGTAGTCCTTTCTGTATATAGTTTTAGTGTTCGTTTAGTCTATAAACACTTAGTTTATAAAAGTCATTTTATTTTTGCTTCGAATAGTTATTTTATATTTGTTATTTTTAGGTCCTATTTAGTTGGTCTGTAGACATTGTTATGTCATATAAGTTTATGATGTAGGGTCTAGTTTTGAGTTTATAGTTCTTTTGTTTGATCATTTTTAAAATATAGTATTATATTATATTAAACTCAAATTTTAAAGTATATAAATATTTTGAGTGTCTTTGATAAGTCAAAGGTCTAATTTTTGAATTTTTATACATATTAAAAAATGTCAAAAGATTCATTTTTAAAGTGTGTCAATCAAAGAGTCAAAATTTGGTGTTCAAATCAAGGTTTTCACTTGTTTATTTAGGGTCATTTTATGTCATAGTTTTAAAAATAAGAGTCAATGTCAAAATTGTTAAAAAAAAAAATTGCATTACAATTGCATTTTCAATGGAATCTAAAGTTCAATTAAGGTGTGTAATAAGTGTTGTTTAACATTGAGAGAGGGAAACTATACCAATAAATCCAATATATAAATTGTTGATCTTCACCATCATATGTTTTTAGTAAGTGGCGACCTGAAGGAGGTTGGAGGCAATAAAAGAAAGAGGCAATTTAGTGACCTCTCATCAATCATCAATGACAGGGCCACACTTCTAGTATGATGACTTGTTTTTCATTTGTTTGGTGTGAAAAATAAGAACAAATGTATTAAATTCATGTTTACTTGTGAGTATTCCCCATGTGACCCCTTTTGTAGAAGCATTGTAGAATGCTAATCAAAATGTATTGTAGCAATCATAATGTAAGGTTATTGGTAAACCTGTGAAAAATCATTTGTGTAAGGTTATTGGTAAAACTACAAAACCAATTATGTAAGGTTATTATTGAACCTACAAAACCATTTTTTAAAGGTTATTAGTACACCTGCAAAACCAATTGGGTAAGGTTGTTTTTTAAATCCAAGTAAAACCACTAGAGGATAAGTGCGAAGGATGAACAAAAGCATAGTTATTTATTCATGTATGGGTGGTGGTTGTATCTATACATGCAATTCACTTGTAATAATACATGGTGTTGGAGTTTTGTGTAATCCTACTGCTACATAGTTGAAGAGAATATCATGAGCACATAGAGGTGGCATGTTACAATCAAAGAATGGGATGTATTTTACCATGTAAAAACTAAGGGCAGAATGTTGTGATTAGTATTTACATTGGGTAAATTAGTTTTTAGGTTATTTAACATATGGTAAATAATGATTACTATTTTTAATTTATTATATGGGTAAATACAGTAATATAATTAGTAATAATATTATTATAAAATAATAATGTATATTTGGTTATTATAATATATTACGAATAGAAGTTGTAATACATTATTTTTATTATAGATTCAATAACCACATGATTCTAAGATAGAATCATGGGATGTTGAATCCCTAATTATAGGTTATATCTCAAGCCTATATATTTGGATCTATACCTACAAGTATTTGTAAGAGTGTGTAATATTCATAGTGTGAGAATATAATACTGTGTGATTAAAAACAATTTCTCTAAGTATTTTTCTTATGTTGGTCTTCATGAGACAACTCTTTGTATAGGCTTATTCCAAATCTAACAACTATGACATGTTTATATTGATTTCTTATGGTGTACTTTATGAACTTATTTGAATGTCTTACATTGCTATTGAATTCCTTGTTTGAACATTTGAATATGTTCCTTTACTTATGGTCCCCATGCCTATGTATAATTTTCATTGACATTTGCATATGTCATTTTTTTTTAATGTAAATTTGAATATGTCATCCTTGATTTTATATAAATTTGACTAAGTCATGTTCTTTGGATTATATAGCATTGGAACATGACCCTTGTTTGGGGTCTCCTTGGACCATTACCTTTTGACTTACTTTTGAGTGCTCTTGTATGTGTTCTTATTTTCTTATTGAGATTATACTACTACTATCCAAATTTTTCCATGATATTTATCATGCTTCTTAGGCCTACATGTGATAAAATTGGTTTTGTGTGATCTAATGATACATTTACCAAGACATGTTTCCTTTTATATTCTACATGGTTACATTCATAGATTATATAGTTATTTTATCCTTTTGAGGTGAGATAAGTACCAGTTATTATATTTCCCTCACCTCAAAGGGGGCATGCCATAGATACATGTTATCCACACTTGGCACAACTTCCAAATTACAGTGGGGGCATGCTTTGGAAGCATGTTCTCTACATTCATTTAATATGGTATTTATATCAACTTAAAGATTTAGTGGGGGGAATGCTTTGGAAGAATGTTTTAGACACACATTAAACACATTTATACTTATATCAATTTTTAGATTCAATGGGCGCATGTCATATGAGAAAAGCTTCCACACATTCATAGTTCTCAAATTCACTGGGGGCATGATTTTGAAGCATGTTCTCCACACCTATTCAATATTAATCATCTCCAATTTATAGTGGGGGCATGTTTTGGAAACATGTACTCTATATTGATAATTATACTAGTTTTTATATTTATCCATATATAGTGGGGGCATGCTTTGGAATCATGTTATCCACACTTATAGAGCCATCCAAATTAGCCAAAAAAATAGTTATATGGTTCATATTCATAGTTGTGGTAGAATTCTATACATTGGCACTATTATTATACATAGTTTTAGTATGAAACATATCTAAGGTGCTTATGATATGTAACATGTTCCTAATATTTCAAAATTCAAATTATTTTCAGATTCTAAAACTCTTTTATATATTGTTACCATATCACAAACTCTTTCATATTGATACCCTCCAAACTTTCATAGAGTTGATTGTGTTAATCCATTGTAGTAGTTGGTTCAAATATTTGTTATGGTTGAGGTGACCCGATCACTCAATATTTAAAAGTTATCAAGTTGTACTTGATCATCTAACTCACTAGGTTGTAAGTATCATAGTTTTCATAATTGAGTTAATCTCAATTGCTAGGTGGAAACTCACTTTTGATCCAAAGTTAAAGGCATGTGTCTTCCAATCTCTCTTTATCTATCTCCTTGGATATATGAAATTTAAATATTTATATATATTTTTCTTAATCACATTTTTTATAGCCTTATAATGATACAAATTTTGAAAAATAACTTGCCAATAAGCAAGGTAGTTACATCAACACATAAGTGTACTCCTAAACCTTGATTTTTCAATTTCAATCTATTTCAAGTACTTTTAGCCCAAATTTTATGCACTAATTTTATATTGTAATATTATCTTGTTTACAAGTTAGTCACCACCAAATCACTCAAATTGGGCATATACAAAGACAATTTATGCATACACATCAAGGTGTGCATTCCTTTCCTTTAAATTAGTAATTTTATTTCTAGATTAAAGGGGGGAATATAGAAGATATATTATGATTATATATCATCTCATTCTTGTACACTTTAAAAACTTAAACCTTGTATGTTCCTCTTATTTATCTACCTTTCCCACATATTCAAGTGTCATATCTACTCTATCTTTGTGCCACTTCACCTACTCTCTTATTCTAAATAGTCTTATATTCATGACCCGAGTCTTTTATCTTTCCTATAATTTTTATAATGTACTTATCTTTCATATTTATAAGTTCATATTTTGTACTACTCTCATGCTCCCTAGACACTGACATTTGGGCTAGATAGTAGTGTTGACATTATTGTTCTGTCTCGACACAAGTGTTTAGTGTCTTAAAGTCATCTAATTCACAAATGAAATGTATCATAATGGTTAGCCTAAGTGATTTAATGTGATTTTTTACTCAGAAGGGATTGATATAAATACAATATCAACCCTCATATATTAATCACCTGGCTAACACTTACAAACACTTAGAAAAAATACCAAAGAGAATTTAATTGATAAAAACTTCCCTATTTAATCATATTTCCATACCATTCATAAGATCTACACATATACATGTATGAAGTACTAAAGGATCATCCTAAGATCCTAATTTTCCAAGTTATAATCTACATCACTATTGTACTTTCATTACACAAAATTACATGATTCACATACAATCCAACACATAGGGGATAACTACATCAGTCTGAGGCCTCTTCATAGTATTGGCTATGTAGGCAATGCCCTTTGATAGTGGGGTCATTGGGCTTAGATCAAAAATATGTATCCACTATCCCATTTTTACCCAAGGTCACATTGAAGATGAAAATCTATTGTTTTTTTTAATTTCATAATTAATAATGATCAATGATCCATAACTAAATGCATCATAGTGACGGTGAAACAAAACCCAAAGGCATCTAGGTGGTTGCATCTTATTTTATTATATGTTCTATACAAGACACTAGTGTAAAAATTAAATAGTAGCATCGATGCAACTATCCAAGGCTAACATTACTATCTAGAGAGCTATAAGTGTCAGGTTTAAAATCTGATGACTATTCTAGAATCTAATTTCCTCTTGTTTTCAATCTGTTCAAGATATATAACTATATTAACATCAAAATGAGATAAGTACTTCACTTATTTTTCATTTCATTAACTATCATAGTTTTAATTTTCATATTTATACTATCTTAGCATAATAAATTTAGCATAGGCTTATATCTAAGTTAAGCACCTAATTGACTTTCTATAGATCTAATTATCACCCTTATGCCATTTCATTTTTATATGCCATTTTAATGTAATATAAATAACACCAACTCTAGACATCCATTTTAGGGTTAAATAGAAAGTTTATTTTTTGAAAAAAAATATTGACTTCTTTATTTTTTCAAAATTTTGCAATTTTTTCCATTTTTTTGAATTATATATATATATATATATATATATATATATATATATATATATATATATATATATATATATATATATATATATATTGTGTAATATTTGAATAAATTATTTTAAAAGTGATAAGGATAAAGGATTCAAAAATAGAATAATATAGGATGGATTTTAATTTTTTTTAAATGTACAAAAACATATTGTGGCAAGGAGGAAGGAAAGTAATGTTTCCCAATGTATGTGTTAATGAGTCATAACCATGTATCTTGAATTATTAAGAGAGATAATAATGTATAATTTCCACATATGAGACAGAGGGATATGATCATGTAAGTGCAATTAAGTCTATAGTATGATGCAATAGTAAATAAAAGTGTCATATAAATAATGGTTTTAAATGTTTCAAATTAGTTTGAAAATCAAAGGAGTAAGTGCCTAAAGTTATAATAAGCCAAGGGCTATAATAATTCTTAGAATGGGTATATAATAACTATAAAATAATTAAAATCAAAAGGATCTATGTAAAAAATCATCATGTAATTACTTTTACTAATTATATCAGTGATGAGTATGTATACATAACCCATGACATGATATGAAAGAATGGTTTCTTGTGAAAAAGAAGTTCCAATGGTAGATGTCTATATAAATAAATAAGTATCATATGTTGTAATATAACCATTTGAATACTTTCTCATATTCTAATGTAAACCTACATCCTCATGTAAAATAGGAGAATATGCAACTACTTGTACTTATGATAAAGCTCTCTAAATAAGTTATTATGCCCGAGGAGATGAAAGTATCTTTTAACGTGCCATTTTATGATTTGGAGAATTTAACATGATATTTAGAACTAATTGAATATGATTATGTGTAACTATATCATGCAAATAAGATGTATACATTATTTTGTAATATTATCATGCTCATGAATAGGTGTAGAGACTAATTTTATGATATGATTATTCTCAATAGCAGATGAATAAAATGTAATATGCTTTGGAATATGTAAATCACGCTCTTGTCTATATAATTTTTCATTACCATATTACTAAATGATTTTAGTATGAATCTATTATATGGTAGTAGTAACTAGCATTGGTTCCATATGATATTCATATTTTTATGACAACATAATTATCATGAATATATTTTATACATTTATGGAATATAAAATACCACTATGCTTGGTAGAAATAATAATGGGGTGGGAACTATGAGAGGGACCACTTCAAAATTTAACATTATGTTCACAAGAGTATCATGTGCATGGCCATCAAATTATTTGACAACTCTATAAGTATCATGTAAGTCTACACACACACACACACACACACACACACACACACACACACACACACACACACACACACACACACATCGAAAAGAGTAAATGAGTGTTATGATGCACATGTTTTCACTTGATCCAATATCTATCATAATAGTATATATGTACTTTTTGTCAACATGTACTCAAACTAGAGTGCATGTCTATCTAAATCATCATGAACAACTTCACTATCATCAAATGTGATCATAGGACATGCTGAATTTTTTTCTTATAATTATACCTATTTTTATATCATGTTGGTTTCCATATGTATAAGGAGGAGAGTGAGTATTACATTAATATTATAGTTTAAATTTGTCATTGTTTTTTTATTCATGATTTGAAAAGGGAACTTGGTAAATTTTGAGCTTTGGATTGTCATTAGTTTGTGACATATCATCTTTAGTTGGTGTATCAATATCAATAATTATATCATCAATACATTCTTGAATATTGTTATTTAGCTTAAAACATTTGTTTCTAAAATGCCAAATACATATATGGTAGTCAAAATATGCACTAGCATCAAGCATTTTAGAATATGGTATAGACATATCCATTTCCATTAGTGGAGGAAGAGTGGTATGATTACATTAAAGTAGATTTTGTAAAAATACATGAGGAGATGTTGATAACCTTAAAAAAATCCTCCATTGTGGAGCTTATAAGTAAAACTTTTGCGTTGGTTATAAAATAACATTAACTGTAATGTTAGCTTCATTATTAATTTCATTTTGTTTCATCTTATAATTTGAATTAAATTGAAATTTTACATTTGAATTATAAGAATAATTAGAAGTATAATTAGTTTATTTTGAATTATGAAACTTGACCTCATGCTCTTTAACTATATGGCTTAGTTCATCAAAATATTTAAACTTATCAAACATAATTGAATCTTGAAGTGGAAATATAAAACTTTGAGTAAATATATAATGGATCTCATTATCACCCATTTGATTTGTAATTTTTTATATCATACTCTTGTATCTTAGCATATATTCATTGATTATTTCATTAGGCCCATGTTTGAATTTTGATATTTGAGAATATGATATATTTTTTCCATTGATGATAGAAAAGTGTGTTAAACATTAAGTTTCTAAAAAATTGAAATCCTTTACTAATTTATGATGAAAATAAGAGAACCATATAAAATGAAATTATTTGAGACTTATTGTAAATAGCGTTGTTAATAATTTGTCATTATTTGCATAGTCTAGACAAGGTGCATGGAATGCACACAAATGTTATTCAAGATCACCTATCCTTCATATAAAGGAATATTAATAGCCACAAAGACAATTGGTAATGGATAAGGTAAAATTTCAAGTTCCAAAGGTTTATGCAACAAAGAACATGAGTCCATAAAGGGGATAACATGAGAAATAGTTTGATCAATGTTATCTAGATTAGATTTTAAGGTAAGAAGTGCATGCTCAATAGTAGTATTTTAAGAGGTAATTGGAGGAATATAAGTCACATGATTAGTCATATGAATATATACATTTTAGAGACCAAATTATGGTCCCAAAATTATGGATGATACTATAGGTGAAGAAATAGGAATGGGTGAAATGGCAGAAGTATAACAACATTGGAAATAGAGGATTTGAAAAAATAAACTAAAACTATTGTGGTGGATATGTGGAAAAGTTATAGTAATTCTCAAATTTTAATTATAAATTAATAAAAAGGATCTTATTCACCTCATGGGGGTACTCTTGAATACCTTTATGAAATTCAGATAATTCTTACATTTGATTTTAATCTACACCATTGAACTCATGTGGATAAAGATGAATTTCATGTTTATTATATTCCTATTCATTAATTTAATTATTATTTTCCATGTGAACCTAATTTTTTTAATACCAAGGACTTTTAATAATATAATTATTAGTTTGAGAAAAAATATCAAGATTAGCCATTATTAGAGAAACCAAAGGAAATTGTACATGTGACCCACAAATACCACTTAATATAGCACTATGACTAAAGATCCATATAATACAATATATATCAAGTAATTATAATAAATATGAATACAATACAAGTAAAAAATAATTTATATGGAAGACCTAATCAAGGGTTTGAATGATTGTGTGTGATCTCAAATATACTTTCTCATTTGTTGATTTGTGTCAAACCAAAGTTTTAGAGCACTAACTATAGAGGAAAAATAATGAATGTAATTCCATTATGCCCATTTCCTAGGGTAAAATGAGAGTAAATTACCTAAGAAATATTATTCTCTAATGACCACCATAAATCAAGCAACTAAAATTGATTTTTATGGTACAAACAAAGGATCTTAGATGTTTATGATATACCATGAATTACATGAAAACTAAAATATATGTTTAGTGTTGTACAATGGATATGAGTATTGGTGTAACCCCCACATGACACAATTTTTATAAAACATATAACCATTTATACCTTCAAAATACCCACTAAGTGGTTTTTAAACTCTATGTATATAGTTTCCAAAATAGGCACAATAAAATAAAAAATAAAGTGAAAAATAAAAGCAAAAAAAATTGTGTATCAAGATGATGAGCTTCTTTGTCATATTTATCCAAGGTGAGAAGAAAAATTTATTAATTATTGGATGAAATATAAGGTCAATTAAATTTAATTATTATGTGTCATATTTTATCCAAGGTTGAAGTCTATTTTCTTTTAGTGTTAGGAATTTACAAAAATTTGAAGTAAATCCTAGGACAAAAACTAAGAAAATAACATGGATATCTTTAAAAAATAGGATCAACATAATGTTTAATATATTTTAAATTAAGGTGAATAAAATTAATATATCTAAAATAGTAAAATGGAAATTTAGGAATATATAGATTTGATAGTTAAATATAGTATATACAAAATTGAAAATTAGCTAAAAATAATAATCCTAAAATGGATTTTATGTTAATTTTGCATGTTGAATCTAACTAAAAATTCTTGGAAATACCAAAATAACATGTCATAACTAAATAAATAAATTTAAACTACACTCAGAAAAGTCTTTATGGGGAGAACAGGGTCACACTAAAACCTTATCTATTGACTTCAACCATGTCCTAGTTGATTATATATCTATTTTTTAATTTGGACCTATGCGAGTGTCTAATTAGGTTTGATAATTAATTTTTTGCATCAAAATTACACATATAATAATTTAAAAATACAAAACCTAGTTTTTTTACGTAATTCATGTGCTACCGACATAAAAAAAATGAGCCTCAGGTTGATGTTGTTCTTCCTCCTTAGGTGAGTGTGGGATTCATGATTATATAATCACATGAATATAGTTATGAGATTGATTGAAATTGGATGCCATTTACCTATAATAAAATATATTTATACTTGTAATATGAATTTTATAATGTATAAAAATTAAAATTGGAATAAATAGTACTCTTTTGCATGTAGTAATATTTCCAAGTGATTTTTAGATGTGTTTGGAAAAGCCTTGATTTGATTATATACTAGAATATTTGGAATATATTTTATAAACAAGTTAAATTTTTTTAATGAGAGTGATTTTAAAACATATTAGTTTTAAAAAATAAATATTAGAGTGTGGGGAATAAGGCTATGCTAGTAAAAAA
Source organism: Torreya grandis (assembly GCA_037957365.1). NCBI lineage: Eukaryota > Viridiplantae > Streptophyta > Pinopsida > Cupressales > Taxaceae > Torreya > Torreya grandis. The sequence goes on from JARHVA010004405.1 coordinate 1,076,282, forward strand.
TGGTACAGTTCAGCCTTGTCTGACCTAGTACGAACTTGCTTTAAAAGGACATAGACTATTTTAAAAGGCCTTATAGGAACCAATAGGGTTACTATGGATGATTGGGATTAAAATATTGATGCATATATTATATTTTTAATTTTTTAAAAACAATATATTATCTTTTATATATTTATAGTTAGCAAAATGGAGAACACACCAATTAAGGCAAGGATGTCGAGATTAAATATTGTCAAGAACTTACTGATTAATTTTATGGGTCTACACATTACTAGTTTAATATAATATTTTTGATAACTAATATAGGAAAATAAAGTATAATAATATCAAGTTATGAACTCAAAAATTATATCAATACAAAGTATTCATTGTAACCATTATTCCTAGTATGTTATATAGTTAAAATTAGGCTCATGAGTGTTGGGTAGAAACCCAATTTTTGTAAAAAACCCTTATCCTTATTTTATTTACCATAATTTATCATATTTTAATTATTTGTGCCTAATTTAAATCTTTAGGAATTATTTATACCCAAAATAGTCCTTTCAGTAAATCAGTCTCAAAATCATGTGTAACTCTTATATATATATATATATATATATATGTATATATATATATATATATATATATATATATATATATATATATGTATATATATTTGTTATATTTTCAAAGATTAACATTACATGATTCCATGTTGTGCATCAAGTATATAGAATTATTTCACAAATGGTTAAAATACAGGTCATACAATTCTATCCTCATCAAACTTGTAATCTTGACGAGTCTACCTAAAACTATTTTGTGTGTCCTTATACACTTTACCATCTTTCATATACTTTATTCCTCGACTATTTTCATTCCTATAGTCAACTTAGGAAACTAACTTTTCATAAAACACCTTACATATATAAAATCATATTAAACCATTTCTAAATTAAAAAAATATATAATTTAATATAATCCAATAAAAATAAGAGCTATTAGAAGATATTATCTATGGCAACAACTTCAAAATTAATCTTGATTCAAGTTGAGCTTCATTGATTCCTATCTTACACACTTGTGTGTGTGTGTGTGTGTGTGTGTGTGTGTGTGTGTGTGTGTGTGTGTGTGTGTGTGTGTGTGTGTGTGTGTGTGTGTGTGTGTGTGTGTGTGTGTGTGTGTGTGTGTGTGTGTGTGTGTGTGTGTGTGTGTGTGTGTGTGTGTGTGTGTGTGTGTGTATTTATGTGTGTATGTATGTATGTATGTATATGTAGATATATATTGGTCTCACATCAATAAATTGTAAAAAGGGAAGGTTTAACATTACATGCAGATGCATCATCACTTATATTGAAGAGGATGTTAAAAATAGTTTCTTAAGATATTATATTTACACACACTCATAATTATGTAGAGGTATAATTCAAATATTTAGATTATGTGATTTTTAATCCAACTATGGTAACTCCCAGAATACATAACCATTTATTTATATGATTTTTAAGATGTGACAAAGTGGAAGAAATATAAAATTAGATATTTATACTTGTGAAACATACAAGTAAACATACAGGCTAAAGCTTCATCAAATAACAAAGAAACCTTAAAGAGGTCAGACCCTTAAAGCCTTCATAGGATAAAATTGGAATCCATATATATAATCAGTGTATGAATCTACCTAGAGATGAGTCTACCTAGGTTAAACTTGGAAACTAATAATAGGTAATGAGTCCACCTATAGAGTAATATTTATGAACACATGTGGTCAATACTATAACTGTTTAACCCCAAAATGTAATAGATATGATCTTATTATTATCCATAGATTTTATTAGAGGGTTATATATAAATTAAATGAAGCAAGGGTGATAATTATATCTATATAAAGCCAATTAGATACTAAACTTAGATATAAGCATACATTGAATTTATTATATTGAGAATAGTCTAAATATAGAAATTATAACTAAAATATGTATGTAAATGATAAATAAGTAATGCACTTATTTTTTTTATGATGACACAATGTTAGATCTATAACATGCAAGAAGTCTAAAAGATAGTTCTAGAATAGTCATCATATTATAGATCTAACACCTTTGGAGATCTAGACACTAACACCAACCTAGGACAGAAACATAAATACTATTGTTTGGGTTCAATTAAAGTATCATATAAGGAATAAGTTATGTAAAATGATGAAACAACATGGATGCTTCTTAGTTTTGCTTCACCTTTGCTCTAGTGTATTTAGATCTAGGTCATGGACCATTGATCCTTGTGAAATGAAAAAAAAAAAACTAGTTTTTCATCTTCATAGTGACCTTGGGAAAAAATGGGTTAGTGGGCACTTGATATTGAGATAACCCAAAATACCCCACTATAATTTGGAGCTATCTACATATCCAATACTCTAAAATAGGGCCTCAGCCTCATGTAGTTCTCCATTATGTGTTGGCTTGTGTGTAAATAATATAATATGTGGAAAGTAAGTACAATAGTGACTTGGTAAATTGGGATCTTGGGATACTCCTTTATTACATTAGACCTGTAGATTGTTATGCTTATGATTGGCATATAAATATGGAATATTTTCTTAATTGAATGCTTGATAGAGTGATTTTGATAAGTTACCTTGGTCTATTTGGTCTTTTTCTAAGTTTTCCCTAGGTGAGGAATGAATGAGGGTTGATATTATATTTATATCAATTCCTTTAGATAATTAACTCAAAATAAATATATTAGGTCAACCATTAGAATAAATTTAATTTTTAAATTAGATGAATTTAAGGTACTCTAGACTCTTGTGTTGGGTCAACAAATGAATGTTGATGCTAGTGTCTATCCTAGACATTAGTGTCTAGGGAGAAAGAAAGTAGGTACCGGTGCATAACTTTAAAAAATGGAAGATAAGTAAATTTTAAAAAATTTAGTAAAGATATAAGACCTAGGGTCATCAACATAATATTGGTTAGACTAAGTTATATAGGCCAAGCAACACAAGATAGAGTATACGCCAGACTTATGGAAATGGAAAATGTCTAAAACTAAGAGGAAAATCCAAGGTCTAAGTTTGCCAAGTGTACAATATTGAGGTGATATATAATAATAAAATAATGTCTACATTCCCCCTATATTTAATATAGTAATGAAATTTCTAGTTTAAAGGAAAGGAATACATACCTATTTATGTATGCACACCTTATTTTTATGTTTACCCAACTTGAGTGCTTTGTTCATGATTGACCTACAACTAAGAACATGTTATAGTGTATAATAAGTGAATATAATATATAATTTGAAATTACCTAAAATATATTGAAATTGAAATAACAAGGGTTACAATTACACCTATGTGTTGATGTAACCACCTTATGTATTGGCAAGTTTATTTTTAAAAATGTATCATTGTAAGGCTTTAAAACTGAGATTAGGAAAAATATAGACAAATATTGAAAGTGAATATATATATATATATATATATATATATAGAGAGAGAGAGAGAGAGAGATGCCCCCAAACTTGGAGAAAAGGTGAGTTTCCACTTGGAAATTGATATTATCTCAACCATGTAATCCAATGGTACTTATAACCTAGTTCTCCCACTATATGTGGATAAAAATAAAAACTAAAATAAGTGCCAATGTGGAGAAAATATTTCCAAAACATCCCCTCACTATAATCTAGAGATGATGAATACTGAAAAAGTGTAGTGAATATGCTTCTCAAGTATGTTCCAACTAAATCTAAAAACTATGAATGTGTGGAATCCATGCCTATGTGACATTCCCCCCACTGATATGTCCCCCTTTGAGGTGAGGGAAAGATTGGAACTGGTAGTTACCTCACCTTAAAAGGATAAGAAAATTATATAATCTATGAATGAAACCACATAGAATATAGAATAAATATGTCTAAGTAGATGTATTCTTGACATGCATATAATAATGTAATCACAAAAAATATTACAAGTACCACTCTAATGTGTACCATTTTAGGATCGAATACGTAACCAATATTGGAGGGAAACATCATGACTAGTGTTGGTTTGTTTTTAATAAATGGATTCTAAATAAATGTTTTGACAATTTGAGTATGTTATTCTTAAAAACCAACCACACCATAGGTTAGAGATTCATTATTGGAATATAAATTGAAAAAACATTGCACATATTCTCTTGTTCATTTATAAATATGCATTTCTTTCATTCTATTACATTACCATTTGGGATTATTATTTCAAAACTTCTTGTTTTGACTCATTATTTGGAGTATTTGGTATATCTTTTGGAGAATTTGGAACATTAGAAGATTTCACATCATGGGAAGGATTGTTAGCCTTTAATGACATATCATTTGAATCTTGAGGTGGATTTGGTAAAGGTTTCTCCTTTTTTTAAGGATATTTTGGTACCCATTTTTGTTCATTTAACATCTTTGTTTTAGGATAATTTATGTTTTGTATCTTTTATTTCAATGAAAAACAAAAATTGGTATGGTGGCCATCAATTCTATGAAATGCATAATAATATTTGCATTTTTTTTATAAGATTCATATGAGGTAATTCAAGCATATTATTTATAAGCATATCCCTTATAATCACACTTGACCTCTTGGTAGAATTTTGTTCACTTGTAGAATCATTTTCCTTAGGTGACTTTGGTTTTGGCTTCCAATATTGATTTTTATTAGGTGCATAATTGGTATGCGAAGATGCAAACACATGTTTCATAATAGCATAATGTGGTTTATTCATGTATGCAATATGATTTTATTTAAATATTTTATTAACTTGCTCATATTGGTAATTTTATATTTTAAGGATTCATAGGCACAACCCCTAGGTATTTGAGATTGATTACCTTTATTTAAAACTATATGGTTGGCCAACTTACCCCTTATATAAGTGATAGTCTAGACTTGGTTAGAGGAATGAGAGGTATCACCTTACTTAGGGTTATGAGGAGGAATGATATTTTTTTATCCATTTGAAATGTTTTGAAAATTTATATGATAACAAGATAAGCAAGAGAAACAAATGCTAAAGAGAAATCAATCATTATAGTAAATATATAGTAATTTCAGACTATTTCTAACTTTTTTTGAAAATGTGAGATAGTTTTTCTATAAAATCAAGAAATGATGTGAACCCATATAATATGGAAATAAATGTACATGTATGTACTATAAATATAAATTTACTAAAAATAGTAAATTTATAAATTTGGTAAATCCATACAATATTTTGGCAAACAAAAATATGTTTTTTTATATCAATATATATATGAAAAATCTCTAAGGAATTTGAATTTTATTCTAATATGATTAAAAATAAGTGAAATAATTTGGAATGCTTCACATGTGGATTATTTTCATTGATGTCAATGGTTCATCTTGCATAAGGTTGATGTCATTGAGATAGTGTGCTTAGTTGGTAGTGTGTTGATGTGACAAAGGGCATTGATGGAGTATTATCACTGGAGGATGTTTTCATGAAAGAGAATTTGAAGGAAAGAGATAATTTTAAGGAAAAATAATGTTTCTTCTATTGGTTGATGTCAAGGTTTAGGTTAGCTTAAAGTTGTCAGTGTTGTCACAAAGAGGTACGATGGTCAAGTGAGCATTAAAGCATGGTTATGAGGCTCTAAGTCTGCTTAAGGACATGAGAAAATGTTGATAAAAAATATATTATTTTAGTGATGTGATAATGATTTCTTAAAAGTTTTATTTTTTTATATCATTAAGGTAAGCATGTTTTATACTAGTTTTTGAGTTAAACGTGTCTTGAGAAGCCTAGTCTAGACCGTATGTGAAGGTGTGCATAATGAAGTTTGGTGAAGTAAGTAAAAACTTGTGAGAGTTATTTTAGAATTATGTGATCATGTAAGTGTAGATAATTTTATAAGTTTTTCAAGGTTATTTGTCAAGTTTCAAATGCTTAAGAAGCTTAGTTATGGCACTAGTCATGGCATGTAAAGTCCTTATGAGAAGGTATGCGATTGGTGGCTTGGTGAGATGAGTGCACACAGTAATGAATAGACATATGAGTTTTATTTAGCATGTATGTGAGGCATTGGAGAACTAATAATAGTCTTAGGGTGAGCTTATAAGGGTAGGACCTTCATAAAAATTCTATAACTAGACCACTTTTAGATTCTACTTGGCCTAATGAGGTATCATGATCTATTGTCAAGGCATGTGAAGTATGTATATAAGTGTTTAATCATGATAGAGGTTGTTTTAGTATGTGATTGAGGTATATATCATAATGAAAGATGAATGTAGGTCAATTTTAATACCTAATGTGGTTTACAAGTCAAGAGCTAGAAAATAAAGAGAGAGAGTGTGGCCTAATGAGGGGTCATGATCAGATTTCAAGGTGACTAAGATCATATAAGAATTAACAGAGGTAAGATATGTTTTTTTACAATTTTTTCATGTATTTTTAGGTCATATTTTGAAGAATAAGGCATGAAAAGTATTTTTTAGGTCTCTCAAGTGCTAAAAATGAAAGGTTCTCAACCCAAGAAGGATTTTAAAATGATCATAGCTTGTCAAACATTTTCATGGGAACCTAAGATATTATTTTTATATGGGGAAGGGTCATATATAAAAATTATAAGTGTTTAATTTTGGATTTAGGGGCTATGCTTTATGAATAATTATTAAGAATGAAAATAGGTTTAAACCCTCTTAGAACCCTAATAAGGACCTAATGTTGAAGATGTTGAACAAAAGTGCCTAGAATGGATTGGTATGAGTAGGTAATATATTTAAGGTTTTATTAAACTCTCCCAAGAACCTCTAGGTGTGATTGATTTTTCAAGTGTGTGAGTAGATCCTACATGAAAGTGTTAATTTCTAGGAGATTTGTTTTAGCAGTCAAAGTTGACCAAGTCAAAGTATGGAAATGGATGGAGGATGAAGCTTTAGACTCATTTTTTTTTATCTCCATTAAGGTTTATAGACAGGATATATCCCTCACGAGTGATAAAATAATCATCCAAGTTTTACAATCACTAATAAGCCTAATGGTGCAAATAGTGAAAAACCCACGCAGAAGTGAGAAGATGAATAAGAAGTGTTATCATGATAGAATGATGAAACCAAGTGAATTGAGATATTTTTTTATATTTTTATATCCTATTAATGCTTGGTATAAATATTTAAATTTAGGGTAAGAGGTTGAAATTTTGAATCCAAAATGGCTTGTTTGGTTATGGTTTGACTGTGTGTAGTGAGGTCAAAAGAATTGTCTGTAAGACCAATATTTGACACTAGACCTTGTAATTTTTATATTTGAGAGTGATTAAGATATTTTTAAGGATATTTATAAAGTTTTATTAGTCATGGGAAGTGTTTTTTCATATGTTGAAGATCAAGTTGTTCATGACTAGTTTTTGGAGTGTTTTGGTAGTTCTGAGTGGGCTATTTACAAAAAAGTGTTTTTGTGAAGTATAAATAAGATGGTGGAATTTTTAAGGTAATATTTTTTATATTAATTTGATTTATTATCATTTTTATGTGACTAAATTATGTACATACTTAAATTTTTTTGGTAGACTTTCTATAGGTTCACATGCCTAATTATGAACAATGCTCCAAGGAGTGTTCATGAAGGGGTTGGTTCTAAAAAGTTTTATGGACCTTATAATATGTTTAAAGGGTATATTTTATCAATTTATGAAATTATCTTGTTTTTAAATTAATTTAAATTTTTGAAATGAGATCAAAGCGTAACATATATTAGTGAAGGCCTAAAGGAATTGGGTCTCCTTAAGGCCTAAAAAAGGTTTAGGTATTTTAAGTTGTGGAAGACCTATTGTAATGATTTATTCATGTATGAAACATGTTATAACACATATTTTAAGGTTAATAAAATTTTTACAATGTGTATGTTTCATAAATAGGTGTGTGTGAGCTAGAGGATTGTATAAGAATAAGGCCCAATAGGCCTAATTGGCTTGTTAGAGAAGTAGTGAGTGCAAGCAAATGAAATAATAGATTATTGAGTAGAATAAGGTATTTTATACCATAATATGGGTGTAGAGAAACTATCATGAATATATAATATGGGTAATATAGATTAATATCAAGGTCATATGATCTAATCTATCTTGAACAGACCTAGTTGAGTGAAGAATCCTAGAAGGCAATTTGAGAGGGATAGAAGAGTGAGAAGAGATAAATAAGGTGATAATTATATATTATTTAAGAAGAAAGGTTTCTTAAATTTGATCAAAGTCTCAAGTGGCTGAGTTGGTGCTAAGTCATCTAGGGGGTTGGTACCTCCTTGTAACTTGGTGTTTGCTAAAACCTTGTTGAGTGGGTGCTTGACTAGTTGGGGTTGGTGCTCCATGTGGAGTTGGTGCTTCACTAAATATTGGTTTTTGTCTCATAGGACTGTATTCCATTTGTATATATTAGTGGTTTTTCTTCCCCTTTAGGTTTTCCCTAATATATAATGTGTTATCTTATTTCATGATCATGTATGGTTTCATATGCTTTGATAGATGTTCATGTTTGTATGAATCTTCATGTGTGTTTAAGTGGAATTGAATGAATGTTTTAAAGACACTGATTAACTCCCCCTCTCTTACTAATTATTATTCTAATAATTGGTGTCATATCCTAGTCCTTTAAGTAATATTAACATCTTGAAGGTGATCCTATGAATCATAAGATGTCTAGTGATAAAAATGAAGAAGACAACATGTATGATGAAGTATCCTATGATAGTGAAGAAGGAAAAATTGAATTAGACCTTGAATCTGAGCTCATAAGTTCCCTTGATTATTTGAATCATCAAAATAATAATTTTAAGGATCTCAAGAATTAGTTATAAGGTGTCAATACAAGGTTTATATCAAAGGAAGTTGAATATGACCAATTGAAGACAAAGCTTGATTCCTTAAAGGTTGAGCATGAGAAAATCTTAAAAAACATGAACAAGTTTTAGAAAGAGTGTGAAAATTTAGAACACGTTAAGATTACCAACATGAAAAGACCAATCAGGAAGCCCAATATAACAAGGGATAAGTTATCATGGGACTATGAGAAAAAGAGTGATCAGTCAAGAGGTAAGTATATAAATGTTGTTTGCTATAGTTTTCATAATATGGGATACATTACAAGATTCTATTATAATAGAGTTATAAGGACCTCAAGATTAAACAAGATATATGAATCTCCTATAGTTCATGAGAATGGACAAACATTGGTATAAAATCTAAATTAAGCTAGGACTGATCATATTAAGCCCAAGAGTTAAGATGGACTATTTACTAAGGAGGAATAGAAAACTACAGTGGATTCTATTTTATCTTAGACTACCTTTCACATTCAAGATTAAGGCATGAAGTGGTATATAGATATTGGTTTATCAATCCACATGATAAGAGATAAAAATAAGTTCTTTTCATTAAATAATAATGTTGCAGGAATAGTGAGGTTTAGAGACAACACAACTGCCAATATAGATGGAAAGGGTATCTTAAGTTTGGAAAATGGGAAGACCAAGACACAAAATGTGTTGTATGTGGAAGGTTTGAAATATAAATTTCTTATCATAAGCCAAATGTGCAATCAAGGACACATACTAACCTTTCATGATAGAGGGTGTGAGATAAGGAGAGCCAAATCAAGAAGGCTAATTGCTAATGTTAAGAGGACTAAGAACAATTTATATATCTTAAATAATATTAAGAAGGATAGATTCTTTATGAGCAAGATGGATGAAATTTGGATATGACATAGAAGATTAGGTCACCTAAACTTTGACAATATGATCAAGATAAACACTAAGAAGTCTATGAAGAACATGCTATACTTTGTAAGGCATGTCAACATGGTAAGTAGACTATAATAAGGTTCAATTCCAAGGATTACTCTACTAAAATACCCTTGGAGTTAATACACACTAATATTTGTGGGCATAAAATAATTCAAGGAGATAGCTACTTCATGTTATTCATAGATGACTACACAAGAATGACTTGGGTATCATTCTTGAAAGAAAATTTAGAAGCTCTTGAAAAGTTTAAGGCATTCAAGGATCTTATTAAGAATGAGAAGAATGGGAAGATCAAGTGTCTAGGATATGATAGAGGAGGATAGTTTTGGTCTAATGAGTTTTATGACTTCTGTGAGGTTTATGGAATAAGGAGATAGTTCTCAGCAACTAGGACACCTCCACAGAATGGAGTAGTGGAAAGAAAGAATAAGATAGTTCAAGAGATGGTTAGAACTATGCTAAATGAGTCTATATTATCTTATGGATATTTTAGAGATGTAGTAAGCATTGTTGTCTACATTTGGATAGTGTATAGATAAGACCTTATATAAATAAGACTCCTTATGAACTATGGAAGGGTAGACCTGGTAATGTGGAATAAAGTGTTTAGGATAAAATGTTTCATCAAGAGAGATGATGAAGACCTAGAAAAGTTTGATTTCAGATCTGATGAAGGTATATTCTTAGGATAATCATCAATGAGTTCATCCTATAGATGTTATAACAAGAGGTTACAAAATATAGTGGAAAGAACCAATGTGAAAATTGATGAGACAAGGAAATCACACTCATAGTCAAAGGATACTTTACAAAATATAGACTTTAATAATAAAGAATAAAATATAGAGGTTGATGAGGAATAGGAAGAAGTTGAGGAGGGATAGGACTCAAAATTCCCCTCAAGATAGATTCAAAGAGATCAACTTGAATCTTAAATCATTGGTGACAAGAAAGTAGGTATGCAAACAAGGAGAAGACTAATAAGTAATCTAAATCAAGAGAAATATTGAATAAGTATTAAATGAAAGATTTCAAGTTAGTTAGTACACCTATGATCATAGGGTGTAAGTTAAGCAAGGAATATGAGTCTCTAAAGTTCAATAAAACATCATATAGGTCAATGATTGGAAGCTTGTTATACACCACTGATTCTAGACCTTGCATCATGCAAGTAGTAGGTCATTTGGGAAGGTTTCAATAAGATCCAATGTAAAATCATTTAAAAGTAGTCAAAAGGATACTTAGGTATTTCAAGGGGACTATGGAGTATGGGTTGTGGTATCTAAGGAGCAAGGATTTCAATTTGATAGATTATATAGATGTATATTGGGCATAAAGTCTAGATGATAGGAAATGTACAAGTAGAGGAACTTTCTTCTTAGGTGGGTGTCTAGTTTCATGGATAAGTAAGAAGCAACCATCAGTAGCATTATCCACTTTTGAGGTTGAGTAAATTGTAGTAGTTTCATGTTGCACTCAGGTCCTATGGATGAAGACAGACCTTAAAAGACTACAATATGGAGCATGATGGCCCTAATTCTATATATTGTGATAATATAAGTACTATAAGAGTCTCAAAGAACCCTATAAGGAACTCAAAGACTAAGCACATTCCCATTAGGTATCATTTTCTAAGAGATAAGGTAAGTGAACAATGTTTTATACTTGAATATGTTTCTACATAGGATCAGATTGTAGACATTTTGACCAAACCACTTCCAAAGGTGATATGTGAACACCTAAGATAGGAATTGGGTGTAATTCCTACCCCTAGTAATCATTGAAAAGACCAAATAAATAGGGAGAGATAATCAAGTGGTTCATTAGCTCCAAGATTAGGTGAGTTGTTCTAAGAAGGTATGCATGGAGATAATAGAAGCATGTTTGTATCATGACTCATAAACTCATAGTCATGTGTGTTGAATATTTTGGTTGCAAGGAGTGTGATCCAAGTTATTGTAGACATCACTTTGTCATTTATGTCAAAGGGGTAAAACATGTAGAATGAGGGAGAATTTTATTTTTGAGATAAGTTTTTGAGAATAAATTCCATCTATGATAAAAGGGTAAATTTTAGAGTATTTTCATTGATGTCAATGGTATATCTTTCATAAGGTTGATGTCATTGAGATAGTGTGCCTAGTTGATAGTGTGTTGATGTGACAAAGAACATTAATGGAGTATTGTCACTGAAGGATGTTGTCATGAAAGAGAATTTTAAGGAAAGAGAGAATTTTAAGGAAACTTAATATCTATTATATTGGTTGATGTCAAGGTTGAGGTCAGTTTTAAGTTATCCGTGTTATCACAAAGAGGTATGATGGTCAAGTGAGCATTAAAACATGGTTATGAGACTCTAGGTCTGATTGAGGATATAAGAGAATTTTGATTAGAAATATATTATTTTAGTTATGTGAAAGTGTTTCTTGAATAGTGTTCTTGTCTGATATCATTGAGGTAAGCATGTTTTGTACTAGTTATTGAGTACAAGGTGTCTTGAGAAGCCTAGTCTAGACCCTACGAGAAGGTGTACATAGTGAATTTTAGTGAAGTAAGTGAACACAAGATTATGATAGGTTTTTTGACATTATTTTATCATGTTATTAAAGTTTATATACTTTCAAAAGTGTTTCAAGGTCAGTTGTAAAGTTTTAAATGCTTAAGAAGCCTAGTCATGGCAATAGTCATGGCATGTAAAGTTCTTGTGAGAAGGTATGATATTAGTGGATTGGTGAGATGAGTACACATAAGAATGAATGTATGTATGAGGTTGATTGATAATTCATGTGAGGCATTGGATCACTCATAAGAGTCTCAGGGTGAACCTACAAGGGTAGGACCTTCAAAATAGTTTTGTAACTTAACCACTTCTAGATCTGCTTGGCCTAATGAGGTATGTTGATCTATCACCAAGGCATTTGAAATATGTATGGTAGTGTTTAAAAATTCAATATGTTTATTTAGTATGTGAGTGAGGTGGAGATCATATGGAAAGAGGCATGAAGGTTAGTTTAAAGACCTAATGTGGTTTGTAGGTCAAGATCTAGAAAGCAAAGAGAGAGTATGGCCTAATGAGGGGTCATGATAAGATTTCAATGTGTCTTAGATAATATAAGCATTTAAAGATGTAAGGTATGTTATTTTAAAGTTTTTTAATGTAGTTTGAGGTTATATTTTGAAGGACAAGGCATGAAAAATGGTTTGTAATCCTCTTAAGTGCTCATAATGAAGGGTTCTCAACCTGAGAAGGATTTTCTTGTGCTCATTAGCTCATAAATTTTTTTCATAGGAACCTAAAATATTAATGTTATATGGGGAAGGTTACTATATCAAAATTTTAGGAATTTATTTTTGGATTGAGGGGTTATGATTGTTAAGAATGGAAACATGTTTAACCTTCTTAGAACCCTAATAAGGACCTAATATTGAAGATGTTGATCAAAAGTGCCTAGAATGGATTGGTATTCTTAGGTAAGTTATTTTAGTTTTTATTAAAATCTTCCAATAACATGTAGGTGTGATTGATTTGTCAAGTTTATGAGTAGACCCTATAAAAAAGTGCTAATTTATCTAAGATTTGTTGTAGCAGTTAGAGTTGACAAAGTCAAAGTATGTAAATGGATGGAAAATGAATCTTGAGACTCATGTTTTATTTCCATGAAGGTTTTTTATAAGTTATATCCCTCAAGTATGCTAAATCATGCATCTAGGTTACTCGATCACTAACAGGCCTAATGATGCAAATAGTGAGAAACCCAGTCAACAATGAGAAGATGAATAACAATGTGTTATCATAATAGGATGACGAAACCAAGTGCATTGATATGATATTTGGGACTAGTATGTCCTATTAATTATTGTTATAAATCTTTAAAGTAAGTGTAAGATGTTGAAATGTTGAAGCCAAAATGGCTTGTCTAGTTCTAGTTTGATTCTGTGTAGTGAGGTCAAAAGATTGGCCTATAATATCAATATTTGACATTGGACCTTATGATTTTTGTATTTTATAGTGTTTAATATATGTAAAGTTATATTTTTAAAGTGTCATTATTCATTTCAAGTGTTCTTTCAGGTGTTCATGATTGGGTTTTGGAGTGTTCTAGTAGTTCTGAGTGGGTTATTTGTAGAGAAGTGTTTGAGTCATTTTTCCTTGAGTTTTGAAGACTAAATCACATGGTGATGTTTTTAAGGTCATTGTGTTTCTTTTAATGTGATTTATTGTCATGGTTATGTTACTAAGTTGTGTACATGATTCAATTTTATTTCATATATTTTTTGTAGGTTCACAGGCCTAATTGTGAATAGTGCTACAAGGAGCATTCATGAAGGGGATGGTGATAAAAAGTGTTATGGTACTTATAATATGTTTATTTGGGTGTATTTTATCAGTGTATGAAAGGATATTATTCATCATTAAAAGGAAACTTTTGAAAGGAGATCAAAGGGTAACATGTACTAATGAAGGCCTAATTGAATTAGGTCTCCTTAAGGCCTAAAATAGGTTTTGGTATTTTAAATTATGGATGACATATTTTATTTATTAATTCATGTATGAAATATTTTATAAGACTTATTTTAAGGGTAATATAAGTATGAAAATCTATATGGTGATAGACATACAGTCACTAAGGGGGGGTGAGGGTGAATCAGTGATTCTAGATAGTTCAACTTAAATTTCAAACCTTTCAAAACTATTAATCAATTACCACAAGAATTCATGAATCATACACATCATTCATAGCAATGAAAAATAGAGACAATGAAAGATCAAGCACATAACACATGACATATGTGGGAAACCCTCTTGGGGGAGAAAACCCACTAGAACTTGCAATTTGACTACTATCATATAATAACAAGAACCAATTTAGACCAAATATAACTTATAAAGGAACTAACATACCTTATTTTATTGAGACTATAATCCCACAAGGTGATACCACACTTGTCTAGCTGAGCTACCACAACAACTAAACCTTTTACATGTTTCACCTTAAGAGGAGGCTAAAACCCCCTAGATGTTGAACTGCCACAACAAAACCTATTAACACAACATATTTTGAATACTAATTACCTACCAATCTAATGGAAATACAAATTACACTATCTCTCTTCAACTCTACACACTCAAAGTATCCAAAACATCTTTTTGGATCACCCTAGACCTCTTCACCCATCCTCAACTTACAAGAGCACTATTCTGATATTAGCAACATGACCCACATGTCATACACATAGTCCTAAATATTATCTTCTCATCTATTCATCTACTGGGCATTGTCCCTCTCCTTCACTCCATAATTCTCACACTCACACCTCTTACAAGTCTTGCACTAGTCTAGAAACCATCTCATTTGGTTTCACTATTTATAGAGCCCTCATGAATTATCAACATATTGATCAGTCATTAGGTATGCCTTAAATCTTAAGGCAGCTATCTCATTGAGACATATCTTAATACTATCCACATAGGTTGGCCATAGTAAGCATGGGCCACTCTTAAGAAACAACCCATTTCAATTAGGCTAAACTAGCCCTTATAGGTATCATGGAAGCCTATTCAATCCATTAGCACAAAAATGATAAAAATAGAAAGATAGAACCAATTACAAATGCATAGTTCTAGTCTACATGACTTCTTTGTCATCCTCAAATTCTCACAATCATCACTGCACTCTTTTGTGCAAGCTCAATCAACTCAAACATTAGCCTTATTCATAAGGACACCATAAATGAAAAAATAATAAAATTATTAAGATAGATTGATCACACCTTAAAAATCCATATAGGTCATCTTCATGGAGTTTAAAACACTCTTTAATAGCTAAGTCATCATGAAACACCAACACAAGATCAAACATCCTTCACAAGTTCTTAACAGATGAACGTCAAACACATAGTCAAATTTTAACATTCATAACTTTGACTATACACATTTTCAAATATACAAATATATATTTTAAGATTTACCTTAGAGTTATATACAAATTATATTTTTACACCATGAGCAAATTCTATATAGATCCAAAGGTATGGCCCAAAAAATAGACACTAGTCTTTCCTTTATTAAATTCAAATAGTTGAAATAATCATAGTTAAACTTTGGTCACCATGCTATCATCTCATGTAATTGATACTTAGATTAATCATGCACCATCAATATTATTCAAAATTTAACTCATAGCACACCACTACCCAAATTTTAAACTTTGAACACTTGGCCTCATCTCGTGCAATCTTGCAATCTTGATCACACACACTCCGTCGATCTCTTTGAGATTGTCCTTGCTTTAATAAATATAGAAAACTATCACTTTGACCTCTTGAATTTAAGATGAACCATTTATATTTATTAATAAAAATACTTGATCACTATTGATCCTTGGAAGAAGTTTTTATCTTTATCTGTTCTCATCTTTAAACATTAAACACTTGGCACAATCTCGCTACATCCTAACATCTTAGAATAAACATGCTCCATTGATATTATATACGTAGCTCAGTCTTTACCTATGTTAAACATTGGAAACATTGAAATCATCTCACTTAGTACACACTATTAGATCAATCTATATGATTTCCCATGAACCATTAGATCTCCATCTGGTCTAGATCTTTAACATCATGCAAAATAGTCTAAGTATGGGGACCATTACTATCTCCCTGGAAGGCCAAATTTGGACCTCAATAACTTTTATTAAACTTAGATGAATGATCTAAAATTTAAACCCTATTATCTAATCATAAAAGATAATCCAACCATATTTCAAACTACTCTTGAAGCCTTCACATGTCCCATATATAACTCTGTTTATCTGCTTACTCAAATTTCTTCTGCCATAGAGCCAACTATGTTAAGAAATATCTTGGAAAGCCAACTTTGTACATGTATATATTTGGATGCACTTCATCACATGACCTAAAATTTATCAAAAATAAACTAGGCACAAAAATAAACAAACTCATATGATCATTTTATATTGAAACCTTCATGCATTTAAAATATAACACCATCAAAATTCCTACTCAGTTCTTCTTGCTGCATTACAAATTTGGTTGAGTATGGTAAAACACTGTCAAACTACCTAGGATCCCAAATTTGCACTTGCATGTCTTATATTGTGATTCATCATATGACCTCAAATTTATCACATAAAAAATAGGAAAAAATGTGATCACAATCATATGACTAACTCCCCCTGACTCATCTACACGTGGTAATGCTACGTCAACAAACTGCCTACTCAGATTTTTTTCCACTAGATCCAAAATCTCTAGATAAAAACAATGATCAACTAGATGAAAACCATACATACATAGAATCAATCATATGATTATTGAATTTTGATAGGACCCCTTTCACATTCTCAAATCATCATATTCATTCATGATCATCTTAAACCATGCCAAAACTCAAGATCAACCAAGCCTCCTTCAATAATATTAAGACAAGCACATTGCACACTTTGTCATTGTCACTAAGACTATAAAGACACTTCATCCACTCACCTAGACACCTCCATGACATCATCATGACAACATTGTTAAATCTCCAATAATATCCCCCTTTGTCATTGATGTCAACAACCATCATATATCAATATATAACTCACTTTCCTTCTCTCTCTTTAAGCACTCCATAATAAGAACTTTCTCCCCCTTTGACACAATGAAAAAGTGGGCACCAACTAATATTGGGGACCTAAAAAGACTACCAAGAGGAGAAGACCATCTTATAAAGATAGTACAAAATCCCCCTTACCTTGAGTCTACCTCTTCTTACCTTGATAACATCCTTTTTGCTACATGCCAACATTCTTCTTCAACCAAGCACTATAACCAATGAATAAATAGCCTTTAAAATACCAAAATCTAATGGAATTCACTAAGAAACATCTAAAGGGGAATCCCCTTCATATCTCTGAGCCATTTCACCTCTTCAAAATCTTTAGATCTCCACACACCATATAGAATCACCACATAAGATTACTAGCCTTCTCTCAGTCACCTTAGGGACCACCATCAAAACTTCATGCCACTCACCAAATAAGACACATGATCTCAACCAACTTAATAATTTTCCTTGAAACACTAATGACTTGGTATTTTGGACAAACTAATAAAAAACATCACATCTTCATTATTAGGCCTATCTAGAGTCCTTATAACCCTACTTAGAACTTGCAAATCCCACAAATTTTAGTAGACACATATTTAATAATTTAAAATTCATATATAGAGCATTCTCATATTCCCCCTCAATCACAATAATTTTCATTACCTATCCCAACATATACAACATACTTCCTTCACAAAAAAACTTGCTAATTAGGCCTCCATCTTGACAAAAACATGAATAATTTGAAAATCACAAACCTTAAAATCTCTATGAATCTTGATTTGACAACCCATTTGGAACATTCAATATATTAATAAACTTCAAACCTTAACTCATAAGGTAAACCACTTTTCTAGAATATCCCAAAACCGTAAAATCTCAAAACAAATAAGGTTGACAAACCTCATTCTAGTCAATGCACACCTTTGAAACTTATTACACACCTGGAGATACCCATCACACACATTTGGACCAATATTTGATCTTCCACACCTTTTGTAACCCATACATCCTATAACTCATTTTAGGCCTACTTGCCCTTAAGCCAAAACTAAAAAAACTGAGTACTCAAAAATATCTAATTTAACAGAAATAGGATCATCAAGACACAAAACTACCTAGAACACATCATAAATAAGTGTACATACCTTTATGAGAATTAAACTCTTATTAACATTGCATCAATATCATTATGCCACCTCGAAACACCCATTCTAACCCTGTACTATAGCTTCTTCATAAAACTCTAGAGTAAGCTCATGAACTTGTTGCTCTCCCTTAACTAATGACCTTATAAGTTCAAAAAAAGTCTATATGTATATTATAATTATGATCTTAAGCACACAAACTTTCTTCTCCATAAGAATATGTCTCTTAAGAAGCATAGGTAGAGACATCCTACTTCACAATATCTTAGAACAATCTAAAACTAGGAGTTGCCCACAACTCTTCATATTCCTTCTCCTCCTTGGTCATCTAATGCTTATATTTTTTATTCTTATTATTAGTCTTAAGAGAAGAAACATGATAATCCACTACATCATTATCCTTCTATTCTATGATTAGATTGAAAATACATGGAGACAACATAGATTCATAAAATACCTTTTCATCTAAAGAATGCACCTTGTAGTTAGGAACCTCATCACTATACACTAACAATTGATTTTCTTTACATGATACATGCTCAAAAATGGAAATATTTTCACTTGGATCCATACATACCTTAGGACTAGATTCAACTAGCACCTTGGTCTTCTCTTTCAGCTTGGTCTCTTTGTTCACAACATGAGCAGATAATGAGAGCCTTTAGCACTCATCAACTTCTAAAGCATTCTAAACCATAGAAAATATATTACTTAGAATAAAAGACCCATCATGACTCATACTTACCACCTTTAGTTTCCATGAGTTAACTTACCTTCTTCCTTGCACTCTAGGAGCCTGATTAAACTCATTTTGACTTGATGACATTTGATTGAAGAACCCAACAGTGTGGCCAATCTTCTCACAGTTGCAGAAAACCATACTCCTTTATGGAAACACATTTTGTCTTACCATGTTTGGACATAAAATTTAAATGTGTCCTTTATCATGCCAAATGAAACAACCTCCTCTTTATAAAGAGGACTCACCTTGTCTAATATTATGTGGACAATTGTTTGCAAAGTGTCCCACATCAAGATAGTTGAAGCACTTAGCTTTGTTCACACCTTTTAACTAATGACCCACATCATAGGTCCATGAAAAATAATTTATAACATGTCTCTTGTATTCTCTAGCTCTATGCCCAAATTGATTACATGTAAAATAATAACCATTTAAACTTGTATAACTCATGGAATTTGGCTATCTGATTTGATTTGTCTTCATTATGCCAACCCTTTCATTCCTTGTCTAGTGAGTTGTCTTCAAACTATGATTTTTTATGTTCACATTAGTCTTCATCTCATCTTGAGTTACATTCTCTAGTTCTTGTTTATATCCAAGACTATTTCTATCACTTACATGCTTTTGATCATTTAGAATATTTCCTAGATCACTTGAGGTCTTTTCAAATCTCACAAATGACTTCACCTTACTAGATATCTTCTCTAACTTAGATATTAATGACTCATTTTCAATTACATACCTTGAACATTCATCTTCTTTGGCTTTTAGGCTTGTAGACAATTTCCAATTGACAATTGAGATGTTTGATAATATCTTCATGCTCTTTGGTGTCTTCATTCATTATTATTTCATAAGTAATGAATTTCTCCTCATAGTCTTTGAGTTGAGACTTCATCTTATTGTTAATCTTCTTCTCAATATTTAGTTCTTCAAGATCATATGTCAATGTAGTCTCATAGTCCACCCCATCTTCATCATCATCTATATCACTCCAAGTAGACTCCTTTGATGTGAGAAAATTCCTTCCTCAACCATAAAGAGGGATTCATCTTCAACAAGACCAGCATATTCATGGTCACACTCCGAGTCACTATCTTCAGTCTCATTTGATGATCTATAGTATTTATTGGTATAAAGACTCTTCTTGTTCTTGTAGAACTTCTTCTTATTGTCATACTTTATGAAACATTTTTTCCTCTTATCAGACTTGTATGTCTTGTTTTCTTCATCTTGGTCTTCATCATGCTTATGAGGGCACTTTCTAGAAAAATGTCATATCTCTCCACAATTGAATAATTTGAAGGGTATTTTACCCTTATACTTTCCTGAACCTATTTTCAATTTCCTTATAAATAAATAAATTAGTTCATCCTCATCAATATCATAAATGTCATACTCCTTAGGTTTCTTACCTTGTAACTTATTCTTAGGCTTTATCTCTATCTTAAATGAAGCTTCTTTCTTTAGTGGTATATCATCATTATTCATCATCTTATACATAGTAAGGATGCCATGCAATTCATCCAAATTCAATGGAGTAAGCTCATGACTTTCTTTTATAGTAGATAATTTAAGATCAAACTTGAGAGAGAGATACCTTAATACCTTTTAAACTATATTATCCTATTCAAGGTTATCTCCAAGACCTATGATGATGTTCACAATCTCACCAACTCTTTTTAGAAAGGATGCCACATTATCTTCTACATTCATCTTAAGACTCTCAAATTACCTTCTGTGAGTCTATAATTTAGCAATATTGACCTTTGAATCTCCTTCATAAATGATCTACATCTTATCACATATCTCTTTAGTACATTTATAATGGATCACCTTGGTTAAATTAGTCTCTATAAGACCACAAGTGATGGAATTCATTGCCTTATAATTATGGTCAAATAGCTTCTTATCTAGAGTAGTAGGTGGAATAGTAAGAATAACATAACTACCCATAATAGATTGCCATACATCAAACCCTAGGGACATAATGTATGTCCTCACCTTTGCACTCTAAATAACATAATAGGATCTATTGAAAATAGGTGCTTTCTTATTAGAGAAATCTCTTTGATGACTACCCATATTGTACCTTGGATCACCTTTAAGCTATCAAGCATTTAGCAAAGGACCTTCTTTGATATCAATTGATAGAGGTACAATCACTAAGAGGAGGGTGAATTAGTGAGCCTAGATAATCCAAATTCAATTTTAAACATTTCAAAAATCTTAATCAATCACCATAAGAATTCATGAAGCATACACATAATTCATAGCAATGAACAAGAGAGACAATGCAAGATCAAACACATAACACATGACATATGTGGGAAACCCTCTTGGGGGAGAAAACCCACTGAAACCTACAATTGGAATACTATAATATAATAATAAGAAATAATTTATAATAGTTTCAACTAATGAAGGAACTACCATCCCTTATTTTAGTGAGACTATAATTCCACAAGGTGATACCATACTTGTCTAGTTGAGCTACCACAACAACTAGACCTTTAACAAGTTTCACCTTGCAAGGAGGATATAACACCCTAGATGTTGAGCTACCATAATAACACATATGAACACAAAATATCCTAAATACTAATTTCCTACCACTCTAAAGGATATATAAATTATATCAACTCTCTTCAATTATGCACATTTAAAGCATCCAAAACATCCTTTTGGATCACCCTAGACCTCTTCACTCATCCTCAATCTATAAGAGAAATATTCTAACATCAAAAACATGACCCAAAGGTCATGAAAATAGTCCTCAATCTTATCTACTCATCAAATAATCTACCAGGAACTCTACCTCTCCTTCAATTCACAATTCTCACACTCTAACCTCTAACAAGTCTTGTACTAGTCTAGAAACCATCTCATTTGGTTTTACTATTTATAGAGCTCTCATGAATTATCAGCATCTTTTTAGGAAATTAGGCATGAATTAACCCTTAATTCATATATATCATTGATACATATCTTAATACCATCCATATAGGTTGGCCATAGCACCCATATGTAACCTTTAAATAACAACCCCTTTCAATTAGGCCAAACTAGCACTTATAGGTCTCATAGAGACCTATTCACTTCATTAGCAAAACAATGAAAAAAATAGAAATATATGAAGACTTAAAAATGCATATTTCCACTATACATGACCCCTTAGTCATCCTAAAATTATCATAGTCAGCTTTTCACTCTTTAATGCAAGCTCAATCAACTCAAACATTAGCCTTGTTCATAATGACACCATAAACAAACACACAGTCAACTTATTAAGCATTGTTCATACTCAAGATAGATTTATCACACATAAAAAATCCATAAATATGATCCTCATAGAGTATAAAACACCCTCCAATATATAAGTCATCATGAAACATCAAAACAACATCAATACAAGCTCAAACATCTTTCCCGGGTTCTTAACATATGAATGTCGAACACACAGTCAACTTTGAACCTTCATAACTTTAACTATTCAAATTCTTATATATTAAAATATATATTTATAGATGAAATTTTGAGTCCTATAAAAAATTTAGTTTTACAACATGAGTAAATTATACATATATTGAAAGATATGGCCTAAAAACTAGACATTGGTCTTTCTTTTATTAAATTCAAATATTTGAATTCAAATGGTCCTAGTTAAACTTTGGTTCTCATGTCCTCTCTACTTAGATCAATAATACACCATCAATATTATTCAAAATTTAACTCATAGTGTTCCACTTCCCAAATTTTAAACTTCAAACGCTTGGCATCATCTATCTCATGTAATCTTATAATCTTGATCACATACACTTTGTCGATCTCTTTGAGATTGTCCTTACTTTAACAAAGCTAGACAAATATCACTTTGACCTCTCAATTTTAATATGCACCATTGATCTTAATTATTATGAAAATCCACTAATTTTTTATCCTTTAAATACGTTATATCTTTATCTCTACTCATCGTTAAACATCAAACACTTGGCACTATCTCGCTGCATCTTGACATCTTCAAATAAACACACTCTATCGATATTTTATATGTAGCTCAGACTTTACTTGTGTTAAAAATTGGATAGTTTGAAATAATATCATTCAATATTCACCATCATATTAATTTGTATTATCATTTATGAACCATTATATCTCTATCTATTTCATATCTTTAACATCATGCAAAATAGACTAAGTATGGGGACCATTGCTATCTACTTGGAAGGCCAAATTTGGACCTATATAAATTTTGCCACACTTAGATGCATGATTTAAAATTTGGACCATATGATTTCCTCACATATGATAATCCAACCATTTATGAAAATATTCCTAAATAGTTTTCATGTGTGAGATATAACTCCATTAATTTTCTCACTCAGATTTCTTCTACCATAGAGCCAACTATGTCAAAACTATCTTAGAAGGCCAACTTTGCACATGCATATCTTTTGATGCACTTTATCACTTGACCTAAAATATAGCACAAATAAACTTAGCACAAAATTTAGCAAACCCATATGATAATTTTATCTTAACACCTTCATTCATATAAATTATAACACCATTAAAATGCATACTCAAATCTTCTTTCCACATTTAAAATTTGGCTAAGTATGGGAAAACACTATCAAACTACATGGGAGGACAAATTTACACTTATATATATATATATTATATTTCACTTCATTTAATGATTTTAAATTTAGTTTATATAAACTAATCATAAATATGATCACAAACATATGACCAACTCCCCCTGACTCATCCACATGTGGAAATGGTGATGTTAATAAACTACCTACTCAGATTTTCTACCACTAGACCCAAAATGTCTAGATGAAAACAATGATCAACAAGATAAAAACCATACATTCACATAAGAACTCATAACATTCTTGAATTTTTATAGGACCCATTTCACATTCTTAAATCACCATACTCATCCTTGATCATCTCAAACCATGCCAAAACTGAAGATCAACCAAGCCTCCTTCAAACATACTAGGACAAGTAAATTACACACTTTGTCATTGTCACTTAGACTATCAAGGAATTTCATCCACACATCTAGACACATATATGACATCACCATGACATCATTGATAAATCTCCAACATATGTCTGACCAAGAGGTGTGTGAGCTAGAGGATTGTATAAGAACAAGGCGTAATAGTCCTAATTGGCTTGTTAGAGAAGTAGTGAGTGAAATTGAATGAAACAACACATTATTGAGTATAACTAGGTCTTTTAGACCATAAAATGGGTTTATATAAATTATCATGAAGATGTAACATGGGTAATATAGATAAATATCAAGGTCAAATGACCTAATTTGTCTTGAAGAGATCTAGTTGAGCGAAGAAACATAGAAGGAAATTTGAGAGGGATAAAAGAGTGAGAAGAGATAAAGAAGGTGATCATCATATGTTATATGAGAAACAATTTTTTTTGAATGTGATAAAAGGTATCAAGTGGTGTATTTGGTTCTGAGTCATCTAGGGGTTCATTTCCTCCTTACAAGTTGGTGCTTGCTAAAACCGAGTTGAATGGGTACTTGACTAGCTAGGGTTGGTCCTCCATGTGGAGTTGGTGCTTCACTAAAGATTGGTTTTTGTCTTATAAGAATGTATTCCATTTGAATATATCAATGTGGTTTCTTCTGATTGAGGGTTTACCACATATATACTATGCTATCTTGTTCATGATCATGTCTAGTTATAGATGCGTTGCTAGATGTTCATGTTTGTATGAATGATTCATATATGATTAAGTGGAATTAAATGAATGTTTTTAATACATTTATTCACCACCCCATTTCAGTGATTAGGATTACAAAATCATAGGTAAAACCTAAAATATTATAAATAAATAATTAATAATTGTGATAAATTAATAATATTTCTTAGAGATCTAAGAGAGGCTTTTCAATAAAATATGATTAGCCAATACCTTTGAGGAATTTTAAAATGAGCTTGTTTAGAGGTAAAAATTTGCCAATCAAGGAAGAATCCACTTGTAAGCATGTAAACACTAAGTCCTTATATCCAGATGAGGTAAACCCCTAGGTTAAACCTTTAGATCTAAAAATCCATCACAACAAGATGAAACATTAGGAGGCTTGGAATCCTTAGATTAAAAAAAATGACATTTACATAGATCAATATCACCAAATATTTAGCTCTAAAATTCAATATAGGTGATCTTATTATTAGACCTAGATTTGGTTAAAGGGGTAAATAGAAATGAAATGGCACAAGGGTAATAATTAGATCTATAATAGGCCAATCAGATGTCAAACTTAGATATAATCATACACTAAATTTATTATGTTGACTATAATATAAATATAGAAATTACTACTAAGATATGTATGGAAATGAAAAACAATTAATGTACTTAATTATTTATGATGATGACATAATTATATATCTGGAATAATAAAGAATAAGGTTAGAAGATATTTCTATAATAGTTATTAGATTTTAGATCTAAAGCTTCTATAATTATAGATACTAACATCAACCTAGGATGGTCACATCGACACTACTATATAAGTTTGTCAAAATGGTCCCATATATAATACCTATTGGAAAAGGCTACAATAACTTGGATGATTTTGGGTTTTTCTTTTCCTTTGCTTTGGTGTATTCATATTTTGGTCATGGACTGTCACTCCTTGTGAAATGGAAAAACCCTTATTTTCCATCTTCATAATGCCCTTTGGAAAAAATGGGTTAGTGGGCACATGGTGTCAAGTTAACCCCAAATACCCTAATGTTAGTGGGCACTACATACATAGCCAATACTCTATAATAGGGCCTCAAAATCATGTATTTCTCCCATATATGCTGGTTTGTGTGTGAAGCATTTAATATGTGGAAAATAAGTACAATAGTGACCTTAATTTTAACTTAGAAAATTGAGATCTTGGGCTAATCATTTATTACTTCAGACTTATAGATGTGTTATACCTATGAATATTATAGAAATAGGGAATATTTTATAAATTGAATTCATGATAGATTAATTTTGATAAGTTACCTTGGTCTCTTTAGTATTTTTCTAGGTTTTACCTAGGTGAGGAATGAATGAGGTTTGATTTTGTATTTATATCAATCCCTTTATATAAGTAACTCATATTAAATTAATTAGGTTGAGAATTATGATACATTTAATTTTTTAATTAGATACCTTTAGGGTAATCTGGACACTTATGTCAAGTTAGGACACTAATATCGATACTATTGTTTGTCTTAGATGTCATTTTCCGTGGAGCAGGAAAGTAGGCATAGGTTTAAAACTTGTAGAGATGGAAGATAAGTAAATTTTAAGCATTATTTGGAAGATATAATTCTTAGATTCATCAACACAAGGCTGGTTAAAATAAGAGATATAGGCTAATGGGCACAAGATAGAGCAAATGTGAGACTTGAAAAAGTAAGAAAGGTATAGAACTGAGAGGAACACCTAAGGTCTGAGTTTTCCATTTGTACAAGACTAAGGTGATATATAATCATAAAATAGTGTCTACATTCTACCCCCATCTAATCTAGTAATTAAATTTCTAGTTTAAAGGAAATTAATGTATACATGGGTATGTATGCACACCTTACCTTTGTGTGTTCCCAACTTGAGTTATTTATAGGGGACTAGCCTACAACCAAGAGCATGTTATAATGTATAATTAGTGAATATAATATGGAATTTTAAATTACTTAAAAATTATTGAAATTGGAAGATAAAGGTTTAGGAGTACACCTATGTCTTGATGTAACAACCTTACCTATTAACAAGTTGATTTGAAAAATATGTATCATTTTAAGGATTTGAAACTAAGATTAGGAAAAATATATATAAATATTTAAAGTTCATATATCCAAGGACACACACACACACACACACACACACACACACACACACACACACACACACACAGGTGCATGCCCCCAAACATGGAGCAAAGGTGAGTTGCATCTTGGGTGTTGAGATTAGCTCAACCATGCAACCCAATGATACTTATAACTCGGTGTGCCCATTATATGTGGAGAAATTTAAAAACTAAAATAATTTCCAATGTGGATAACATATTTCCAAAACATGCCCCCACTATAATATAGAGATGTTGAATACTTAATAAGTGCTGATAAAATGCTTCCCACACATGCCCCTACTAAATATAAAAACTATTAATGTGTGGAAGCCATGCCTCTATGACATACCCCCACTAAATATAAAATTATGAAAAACATGAAGAACATATCTCTATTATATGTGCCCCCTTTGAGGTGAGGGAAAGATAGAAAATGGTAGTTACCTCACCTCAAAAGGATAAGATAATTGTATAATCCATGAATGAAACCATGTATCATAGATAAGGAATATGTCTAATTAGATGTATTATTGAAGTGCATATATCAATGTGATCACATCAAGGCTATGATGGAAACTCCAATGTGTACCATCCTTAGGATAAAATATGTAACTAGTATTGGAGGGTAACATCAAGACCAGTGGTGGTTTGTTTTCAATAAATTGCTTTTGAATAGATGGTTTGACAATTTGAGTATCTATCTATGAAAAACCAACTACACCATAGGTTGGAGCTTCATTCTTATAAATATATTTTTCTTGTTTTTTTTCATCATTATAAAATTTTGGGATATAAACTAGAAAAACATTACACATCTTCTCTTGTTCATTATAAAAAGATGCATTTTGATCATTCTGTAACATTACCATTTGGGATTATTATTTCAAAATTTCTTGCTTTGGCTCATTCTTTAGAATATTTGGTATATATGTTAGATAATTTGGAACATTGGAAACTTTCACATCATGGTAAGGATCATCAAATTTTAATGATGTATCATTTGAATCTTGAGATGGATTTGATAAAGGTTTCTCCTTTTGTTGTGGAGATATTTTGGTAACCATTTTTGTTCTTTTGACATCTTGGCTTTGGGATAATTTATGATTTGTAATGTTTGTTTCAATTCAAAAAAAAATCAGCATGGTGTCCATGCATTCTATGATATGCACTATAATATTTGTATTTTCATATAGGATGAATAGGAGGTAATTTGATTACATTATTTATAATAATATCCCTTAGAATCTCACTTGACCTCTTAGTATGATTTTTTTCACTTGTAGAATCATTGTCATTAGGTGACTTTGGTTTTGGCTTCCAATATTGATTTTTATTAGGCACATCATTTGTATACAAATATGCAAACACATGGTTCATAGTAACATAATGTAATTTCTTCATGTATGAAATCAGATTTTGTAACTCTTTTATTAACTTTCTCATATTGGTAATTTGATCTTTTAAGGATTCACAGTCACAAACCTTAGGCATTTGAGATTCATTACCTTTTTTTTAAACTATAAGGTTACCCATATTACCCCTTGGAGAAGTGATAGTCTAGACTTGGTTAGAGGGATGAGAATTATCACCTTCATTAGGGTTAGGATGATGAAGGAGCTTATTTTTATGTATTTGATTTTAAAAAAAAATTGATACGATAATATGATAAGCAAGAGAAATAAATGCCAAAGAGAAATCAATCATTATAGTAAGGATATTATAGTTTTAAGCTATTGGTTGAGTTTTTTTAAAATTTTAGATAGGTTTTTCTGTAAAAACAAAAAATGAGATAGACTCAAAAAATAGGGAAACAAATGTACATTACAACCTCTATATCTAAATTTAATAAAAATAGTAAATTTTTAAATTTGACAAATCCATACATTATTTTTTAAAACAAGAATATATTTTTGTGTATATCAACATGTTTATGAAAAACATCTAAAGATTTTAAATTTTGAGATAATATGCATCATAAACAGGCTAAATAATTTGGAATGATTCATAAGAAAACCCTAGAATATTCCAAATAAAGAATCAACAACTGGGATAAATCAAGAATATTTTTTAGAGACCTAAGAGAGGTTTCTATGGAAAATATGATTAGCAAATTCCTCTATGGAATTTTAAAATGAACCTATTTGGAGGAGAAAATGTGCTAGTCAAGGAAGAATCTAGTTTCAAGCATATGCACATGAAGCCCTTGTGAATAAAGGAGGTTAATCCAGTTTCAAATCATGAGCCTAATTAAGAATTCCATGGACATTTTTGAATTTTTATTTTTGGAAATGAATATCGAATATCTGAATCATCAAATTAAATCATTTTTATGGGGTGGCATCCACAAGCCATAAATGCATAAAATATCAGGATTAATCCACCCCATGCCTCATTAAGACCATCCATGATTAAGTCACCCCATGCCTCATTAAGACCATCCATGCCTCTTAAATGCCCCTCTATCCCAAATATTTATGAGGGATATTTACATAATTGGATTTATTCATGGCCACACATATCGATCTTGAGATGGACAATCATGGTTAACACTGAACCATTTTGAAAATCTATAAATAAAAGAGCCATGAAAATAAATTCTAAGATATCTTGGTGAAAATTTGTAATGCAAAAATAATTCCAAAAGCCATTGAAATTAGTGTTATAATGCCAAATTATTGAGCCAAGCCAAGCTAAATCCAAAGGTGCTAAGAGGAGATGAAGGTAGCCAAACTCCATTGAAGAAGATCTCTTGAAGCACAAGCTAAACAAGCCAAAGAAGGAGCCTTTTAGAGAAATAAAAGATTTGGTAAAAAATTTGTGTTTTGTGTTCATATTTCTCATTTATTTCCATTTCTAGTTGTGTTGTCAAATGGTTTTTACTCTCTAAGCTCCCCCTAGTGATTAGGCCTAGAGATTTTATGGTAGTTAGTGTGTTTCTTTCATTTTGTTTTAATTTTGGAACTAACACAATACTAATCATCCTCTTTTGAGTCAAATTTAGTCTACATAATGGCATGATTAGTGGGACCAAACACATCACACACATGAAAAATATCATTATGTAACTTTAAAATCTTCATTTGGCTTATTAAAAATCTTGTAATTTGGTTTTCTAACTTCATTTGGCCAAATTTTTATTTTCATGGGTTTACACAAAGATCACCAATAATCAGAGGAATTAATGATAGTTGAGTAAACCATTGATGGTCATTTCAACCATTACCAACTAGTATAATCATAACTGGTCAGTATAACCATCACTGGTCACTATGGTTTTTTCTTAAAAACACAAACCCCAGAGTTAATAGGCCATTTTTAAATGCTTGGTTTGGGGTCATATAGACTCCATTTTTTATGATTTTTTTTTAAAACCATGTGTTTTCTTCTAAATTTTTAGAATATGATATCAATTTAGCTTCAAGTTGCATAGAATTTCCACAAAAATTTTAAAATATTTTTAAAAGTTTTTGATCTAATGAGTTTTCTTTCTTGAGGTTTTGCCTTTGAGTCAATAGATTTTTTTCCTTCAAAGTTGTTTATCTCATTTGAAAAAAAAATGCTTCAAGGCTAAACAAAATGCTAACATTTTTATTGTAAGGTCTACTTGACAAAGTGCTAAAATAACTTAAATAAGTCTTTTCACACTTCATTTAGATGTCTAGAATGAACTAGGAATCCTTAATTTTAATGTTTAAAGGAACTTTTTAGGGTGCTTTATTGATTAAGTTTTGTGATTGTATTTCAAAGTTCACAACTTAAGACCAAGGGGTCAAAAAAACATCACCATAATTATCATTTGGTGTTTAAAATTAAACTCATTTGTCAAAGTTTGTATTTAATAGTTGATTAAATAGAATTTGATTAGAAAAAAGAAAGATATTGTGTATATGCTCTCCCATCCATCCCATTTAGGGAACTTTTGGGATCAAAAGCACCATCTTATTACAAATTACCTTAGTCAAAGGTGTGAAAGAGAATTTGTTAAGGCTCTTCTCAAATACTTGCATGGCTTGAGTGACCTAGACACAACCTCTAAAGTTATTTTACTTAGTCATTTATTTCATTTCATCTTGGATTGTGAGGGGGACTTCATTACCTCTCACAATTTCTATAAGGAAGATTTGACTCAGGGTTTCATCTCCTAAAATCAACTTTATCACCCTCACTAGGATTAGAGGTTTGAGTGGTTAAACCACCTTTTAGTGTTTGGGTTAATCATTGAGATGCATTTTCACATTAGACATCACACTACATTGAGAAAGTGATGGATGTGGTGGTTGCAAAAAGGGTAAGACCTTTTTTCAACAAGACAAGTACCGCAGACACCCAATTAAAGTGAACTTATTTTGCATCATTTGGTGTGAAAGTTATTATGTAATTTATCCATATATAATAATAAAAAACCAATTAGTTTTAGTCAACCCCACCTTGCCACACCTTTGATAGAAATTTGGATAATTTACTTATATTTTGTCATTTTCTTGCTTGGTGTTTTGAGACTAAAACTAATGTGTTTGTTTATAAACCATGTCAAAATCAATTTGTTTTTATGTAACTCTTTTATCTAAAGAGGTGTTATGATATCTATTTTACACCATACTTTTGCCTTGAAATTTTTTCTAAACTTGTTTGTGTGTGTGTTATTTGAGTTGAGGAGGGTAACATTATGTTATCCAAAACATGTCAAACCAATGAGCCTTTGAGTCTTTGAAACATAACATTGATCACATCACTTGAGCATATTTATAATGTTAGGCTACTCAATTTGTTTCAAAAATTATTTACCATTGCACCAAAAACTATTTGTTTCAAACCATGTCACATCAGCCATTTGGACCTTGTTTATGCACCATCATGCTATCCAATCTTGTCTAGCTTGTTTGATCAAATCTTAGTTTTCAACTTTGAGTTTTCAATTAACCTTGTCAAGTTTGGATTCAAACATGGATTTATTTTTATTTAGGAATCAATTCATAAGGTTGATACATAGATATTTCTCTTTTGGGTTGCATAACTTTGATTAATAGAATACCAAATTTGAAGACTATTGATTACTTGTTTGTTCAATGCCTATCCTCATCATTATTTGTGCCTTTATTTGGGAGAACATAGTCTTTCTACAAAATCCTTTGACTTATGGCTTATGCCAACTAATCATGTTTATGTTTGATTTTATGTGTCAGGTCTATGCCAAAGTTGTTTTCAAACTTTTTAGATTAAATCAAATTCATGTCAATGCTTTTGTTTCAAGTCTAGATTTTGGCATCATTTGGAAAAAAGTCCAAGTACAACCTATTTGAGCCTAGATTTTGACTCCATCTTTGCACAAAACACCTAGAAACTTGACTCTTTTCCCTTTTCCTAGTTTCTACCTTGTTTAGAGTACTTTAACCTAGACCTTTGACATGTCATTTTTTATTCAAATGCTTTACCTTTTGTGTGTATGATATTTGATGTTACACATTTGATGTTAGACTATTTTATACTAAATCTTAGCACAAACCATTTTGGAGATACAACTCCACCCTTTTGACCAAGTTAAACCAAGTTTGAACCATTTGTCCTTTAGAAATGATTTTTTAGATTTTGTAGAACACTTAGCCTTTTTGTTTTCAGAGCTTTAGTAATTTATGTAGATATGTCTAGCTACACTTATGGTGGACTCATGTATAATCCAACTTATGATAGAATGGCCACACAAAATTTGACTAGAAACTCCTATAGAGATAGATTTTCTAAGGAGTTTTATTATTCTCCATATAATACTCCATATGGGAAACAAAGTCAAGAACTGGCTTACAATCCAACTCAAAATCCTGATTGAGATGATATGGTTTATGAGGAAGACTTGGATACTTTGGCTTATATGAGTAATCAAGCTCCACCATGTCATACCATTTCTATTCTAAGACCATAAAATCACACCATTTCCATACCAATACCTCATCCTTTGGCTTGTGTGATAAACCATGATCCATAATGCTCCAAACTTATCCTTCTAAGACCTTATCCTTTGACTTGTTCAAGCAATCAAGATCCACAATAGCCCTTCATCATTCTAGGACCTAGTCCTTTGGCTTATGCAAGTAATCAAGCTCCACATCACCCTATTGTTACCATTTTAGGAATTTATCCTTTGGCTCATGTGATAAATCATGTTCCCCAATGCCCTAACACTATCTAACTATAGGCCATTCCTCATCTAGTACTAATCCCATCAATCCCTCAACCAAGACAATCATTCGAAGACCAAGATGTGTTTAAAAATGGTATCTTCCAACTCATTAAAAACCAAGGCTAAGAGAACCAACTGATCTAAGATGTTTTTTTTGAACCAACCATTTGTGATAAGTCAACCTGTGATGAATCACTTATTGATCTTATACCAATTGTCAAGGAGTCTTACTCTGAGAAGCTAGTCTTTACTGAGTCATTTCTTAATGATTATAACTACCTTTGGGAAAATCATTACCTTAACCATATGTTTATTTTTCAAGAGTCTCCCCTTGAAAATCTAGTCTCTATGGAGTTGTCTCTTGACTTTTATCCTATCACTAAAGAGTCTCACTTTGACAAACTAGTCTCTATAAAGCCCATTATGCCATCATAGGTTGTTACTTATCCAATACTAAACATTCAACAAGACATCATTGTAATAAAGTACCCATTAGATGAAAAATTATAATTAGATTCAAGTTTTACTCTTGAATTGACATCGTATTTATCATCAAAATCATAATTAGAATCAACATCAGTCTCAACATTAGATTTAGAGTCCCTTGAGTTAGAATCAGATTCAGATACATAATATATTCATGACTATTATAATAATGGTTATGCATGCCTTTTAGATCAATTTGAATATATTTGTGATCCTTCTACAATTTTTAAGGATGAATACTTCAGCATTAACACAAGTTATCCTAGTATCTTATATGAGGACTGTGCAACCTCTCCCCATTCCACATACCATTACCACCAACCAACATAGCCATATTATTGAAATTCCACCTCCCATAAGTGTTGATTAGGACTGATAGAATAATACTTTTCTAATTACATCCATGGTGACATATTAGTTGAGGAAGAGCAAGGAGGCCAAGACCACATTCATGTATCAGAGAAACACTCTCTTAGTGAAACCTTTTAGAGACACTATGGGACAATCAAAGTTAAAACTCGCCATCTTCTAGTGAATCCTTTTCAGAGGTGCTAGCGGATAATCAAAGTCAAAATTTAATGCTCATTAGTGAAACCTTCTTGGAGGCACTATAGGAAAATCAAGATAATTTCATTGGCAAAAACCTCATCAAGGCACTAATAGTTGAGCAAAAAAGTTCTTCATTAATTAATGAATACATTATTAAAGATCAAATCAAAATAACTTCCACTCTATAACCTACTTAGATGGTATTTACTCTCAATCCCAAACAATAAAAAAAATTAGTCGTCTTATCAAGATAATATTTAAAATTCTTTAGCCCTGCCATATCAAAAGTTATGTCAAATTTGACATCAACAATATTACATTTGACTAAAAGTCCCAGTCTTCATTTTTTTCCCAACCATTACACATTCCATTATCATCTACCATTCCATTTCAAAAAAAACTTATCATCTAACTTTTATCCCTATTTACCATCCATGGCCACACTTTCCTTTACAGAGGCTATAAAGATACCTTGTCTCAATATTTGAAAGAATCAGAATCAATGACCAATGAATATCACAAAAACATTTTTGGAATCCAAATCTATAGCCAATTCATGATAGAACAACTATTCAGACGAGGTGTGGGATAGCAATTGGAATGATTGATTATTCTATTTGTATAATTTGTTGACTAGGATGTGTATCTCCACTTTAGAAAGAACAACAGAATCATATTCCATTTACCATACCCAAGCCAAACACATCAAAAACCAACAATCACCTCAACCAAAACATGTACCATGTTGTTGTCACATATCCAATTGCCATTTATCATATCCGTTTGCCATTATCATATATCCTAGCCAATCACCTTTTCACTTGGGGGAAACCCTCTTACCATCTTATCTGATCTATTAAACCATCATTATCCATCTTACCTTATCATTCCTATGTAGAACAAAGCCTATTTTTAGTCATCCTATCCAATCCTATTTTGATCTTGGTTACTTTTATTATTCCTTCACTTTTTTCAAGGGGATTATAATCAAATTTTAATCATCAATAAAATTTGTGTTTAAATGATAATCTATGAAATTAGTTTGATAGTTTATTTGGAAATATATCTTTCATTTTCCATCCTATATCAAACTTTATTTATGTTAGCCTGATTATAACTACTAATTAGAAAATTAGTGTTTCACCAGTCTTGTTACTAATTATAAAGGCCTATGGGGAAATTAGTTTCATTGATCTGAACCATTTTGTCCTAGTTATAACCACCTATGGGATAAGTATGGGTTATTGTTTTCATTTCCCTGGCCATTTGTTAGATATGAGAACTTGTTGGGACCTAGTTGGTTTTTCCTCACCTTTTATGTGATAAAATTATTTTGACTTGAGGTCATTTTAGGACTATGTGGGCCATGATCAATTCATGTTTAGGTCACCTCAATCACCCTTTCCATGTGCTCTTTGTATTTTGCGAGTAATCTAAGCCAACACTCTCATATTTTTGTGAGAAATCTAAGCCAAATGCTCTCACCATTTTTTGAGTAGGTATATTGTCATTCTCTAATGATTTAAGATACCTCAAAATGCCAAAAATCAAATATTTCAAAATCAAAAAACATTTTTCCTATCTAAGCCTAGTCATTTATCCTTGATTCACCCTACTGGGGTATGGTCATTTTTAGGATGTTTTATTTTGATTTTATTTTCAAGATTTCTATTTATGTGTTTTCTATTTATTTTTTGTTTATTTTTTTTTCGTTTGTTTATTTTTTTGTTCACTTGCTTGTTGGTTTACTTTTAGCACTGTTGCCTCAACTCAGTTTATATGCATTCATTGGGTGATTCCTTGAGCACATTATTCTTGAGTCCATCCATATTCATACATCAACATTTTCATCATGGTTTTTATCATTGGTGTGTTGTTTTTATTTATTTATTGGATCAAGAGTAAGTCCTTATGCATATTTTGGGATAGTCTTCATGGTTTTATATTATGATGCTTACCATCACATGCTATTGTAAAAATCAGCTTCATAACTTTCTAAAATTAATGGAGATGCATAACTTTCTCCTTGGCACCTTGGTAAATCCTCTCATCCCACCCTTGATAAACTCAACCCATTGACCATTCTATTTGTATAATTTATAATAAGGATGAGCATCTCCTCATTATTAGGTATAACTAAACCATTTATATTTGATCAATCCTTACTCTTCTATTCACATGTTTCATCACTTGGAGTATCTTTGTATCCATAGTTATTTATGGCTTCTTTAGTCATTAGATCATTGCATCTATGTTTGCACTTGCTCATATTTAATTTGTATTCTATGTTTTATCCTTGATTTATTCTTACTAATGTACCCTAAATAGGGCATAATCATCTTTATCCAATTCAGGTCCTCTTAATGATTATAACTGCCTATGGGAAAATCATTATTTTGACTTATATTCCTAATTATAACCACCTTTAGGAAAATTGTTATCCTTTTTAAATCAATGCATGCAATAATTTTCTCATTTATATTAATCTTAACCATAGGTTAATATCACCCTTATTCTTTCTTATTTTTGAAGGACCATCCATCCACATATGTGATGGTCAATCCCTTAAGGGGCATCATCATAGGCTTTTCAAAAACCATTTAGAGCTTTGTTATTAAATCATCATATTATTTTTGGCATATAGGCCATTTCTCACTATTTGATAATAAATTATTGTGCCTATGGTTTGAAATATCTTCTTAAATAGGGGTAAATTGTAGACACCTAAAACTAGCCACCGATAACTTCCAATCAAGATTTTGACCAATTTATATGAAAATGCATAATTTGGCCTAAAAACACTAAAATGCATTAAAAGAGTTTAAATTATTATATTCAAGTACCAATTTTTTCTAGGGTATCATTAAATGGGGTAATTTAAATTATGAAATAGCTAACATTAATCAGATCATTTCAAGTCAAAATGATATTTTTGCACCTGGGTGCTCTAGATTACTCTTTTCTATCAAATTTATTGTATGAGACACATGCCTTTATTATTTTTTAATAGAAACATCCTAAATGGTAATAAAATTTCAAAACATCTAACATATACTTCCAATTCCAATCCTATCAAATTTTGAGCCAATAATATGACATTTTAACTAATTTGATTAATTTGTGCACAAATTGCCAAGGTTTACATCAAAGTTGACTAATCATGTTTAAAAGCTAATTAATTAAAATGATGAGCCTAATTAAGAATTACATGAATATTTTTGAATATTTTTTTTTAAAATGAATATTTAATATCTACATCATCAAATTACATCATTTTTATGGGGTGGCATCCATAAGCCATAAATGCATAAAATATCAGGATTAAACTACCCCATGCCTCATTAAGACCCTCCATGCCTCTTAAATTCCCCTCTATCTCAAATATTTATGGTGTATATTTATAAATTTAATTACATAATTGTATTTATTCATGGCCACACATCTCAATCTTGAGGTGGATGGTCATGGTTAATCCTGAACCATTTTGAAAATCTATAAATAGAAGAGCCATTCACATGAATTTTAAGCTATTTTGGTGTAAAATTATAATTTAGAAATAATTCTAAAATTATTTGAAATTAGTGTTATAATTACAAATTATTGATCCAAGCTAAAGCCAAAGGTGCCAAGAGGAGATGAAAGTAGCCACACTCTACTAAAGAAGATCTCTTGAAGCATAAGCTAAGAAAATGAAAGAAGGAGCCTTTTAGAGAAATCAGGGATTTGGTAATAATTTTTTTTTATGTTCATATTTCTCATTTCTTTCTATTTATAGTTGTATTGTCAAATGGGTTTTTCTCACTAAGTTCCCCTAGTGACTAAGACTAGAGATGTTATGTTAGTTACTATGTTTCTTTTATTTTTTTTTCATTTTGGAACTAACACAATACTAATCATCCTCTCTTGAGTAAATCCTAGTATATAGTTAAAACCTAAGTTAAAGTTTCATATCTAAAAATCCTTCTCATTAAGTTGAAACCCTGGGAGGCTTATAAGCCTTAGATCAGATTTTTTAAGCATTCACATAGATTGGGTTCACCAAATATTTAACCATAATATTAAATCTAGGTTATATTATTATTATCCCTAGATTTAATTAAAGGTGTATATAGATATGAAATGACACAAGGGTGATAATCATATCTATAATAGGCCAATTAGTTACTAAACTCACATATAAGAATAAATTAAATTTATTGTGTTGAATATAGTCTAAATATATAAAGTAAAACTAAGATATGTATGGAAATGACAAATAAGTAATGAAATTATGTGTTTCTGATGTTGACATAATGCTAGATCTAGAATAGGCTAGAAGATAGTTATGGAACAGTCATCATATTCTAGATTTGACATTTCTAGAACTCTAGATACTAATCTCAGCCTAGGATGGTTGCATCAATGTTATTATTTGGGTTCAACATAAGTGTCATGTATGGAATAACTATTGGAAAATGATGTGACCATATGGATGCTTCTATCTTTTTCTTTGCCTTTGCTCTCATGCATTTAGATCTAGGTCATGGATTTTCATTCCTTATGAAATGGTAAAACCCTAGTTTACCATCTTTATAGTGTCCTTAGAAAAAATGGGTTAGTGGGCACATAGTGTAAATCTAACCCCAAGGACCCCACTATCATTAGGTGATACATACATATCTAATACTCCATAAGAGTTCCTCAAACTTGTGTAATTATCCCCTAAATGTTGGCTTGTGTGTGAATTATACAACATGTGGAAAGTAAGTATAATAGTGACCTAGCTTGTAACTTGTAAAATAAATATCTTGGGATATTCCTTTATTACTTTAGACCTTTATATGTGGTATGCCTATGACTGGTGTGGAAATAAGGAATCTTTTCTCAATTGAATACTTTATAAAGTGATTTTGATAAGTTACCTTGGTCTCTTTGGTATTTTACTAGGTTTTCCCTAGGTGAGGAATGATTGATGGTTGATATTGTATTTATATCAATCCCTTTGGATAAGTAACTCACATTAAATAACTTTGGTCAACCATTATAATATGTTTCATTTTCAAATTGGATGACTTTAGAGCACTTTGGACACTTGTTTCAAGTCAAAACACTAACATTGATGCTAGTGTTTATCATAGATGTTAGTGTCTAGGGAACCAAAATGTAGGTACAAGTTTAAAAATTGCAAAGATGGAAGATAAAAACTTTTAATCATTTTGGTCAAGATAGAAAGCTTGTGGTCATCAACATAAGACTAGTTAGACTAAGAGATATAGGTAAAGGGACATAATATAGAGTAGATGTGAGACTTTTGGATGTGGGAAAGGTATAGAAATGAGAGGAAAAACCAAGGTCTGAGTTTTATAATTATATAATACTAAGGTGCTATATAATCATCAAATAGTTACTACACTAAAAATATGCATTCTCAATTCAGATTCATAGAAAAAATCAAGATATGGCCATTCCAACTGATAGTTTGAAATGGATCTTTATCAACACAATGTAAATAGATATGATATATTTATTCCCTTGAAACACTCATAAATATAAACTCAAATCATTAGACATCAAACAATTTTACAAATGAGGAAAGGACATCATATCAATATATATCATGTATGTCACACCACACACCCATATGAAAATGGATTTGAGTGATATAAATAGTTTATGTAATAGTAATCTCCTATTTTAATATTAGTCATATAAGTGACACATGTATTTGGTCCACTTAGAGGTGGAATAGATAAGTGATGTGAGAATTAAATGCTCATATATACTATTATAAGCCTATATAAGTGTGATTGAAAGAACACTTAACATCTATAGGATAGAATAAGTTAGCTTAACATTAGCGAATATAAAATAATGCTCAAAAACCTACTTAATCTCATTTAAATTACTATTATCATTATTACACTATAATTGATCTATACTGCTAATTTAGAAACTAGAATACATCTAAATGTTGTATTTTACTACCATACATGTTAGATATATGGAATAGATAAGTGATGTGAGAATTAAATGCTCATCTATACTATTATAAGCCTATATAAGTGTGATTGAAAGAACACTTAACATCTATAGGATAGACTAAGTTAGTTTAACATTAGTGAATATAAAATAATGATCAAAAACCTACTTAATCTCATTTAAATTACTATTATCATTATTACACTATAATTGATCTATACTGCTAATTTGGAAACTAGAATACATCTAAATGTTGTATTTTAATACCGTACATGTTAGATATATTTATTAGTGAAATTTATTTAGTCACTTTTGATTAAGATTAGTATCAGTATAAACCACATCAGTGCCTAAAATTGGATATTTATTGAACCAATTGAATAATTAGTTTAATCAATGAATTGAATTAAGTGGTTAAATGAGGGACTCAACTAGAGAAAAATGAGCCCCAAATAAATTTATGTAGTTTCAATTGTCTAAGAAATACGTTTAGCCAAATTTCATCCTTCATTGAATCAATCAAATAATTAGATAAATGAAAACCATAATTATTGAAAATACAACCCAAGATCACATTATATAGTAACAATTATGTTTATGGGGATCAATTTATTTTATGTACATACCTTACTAAACTAGTTGATAAATTATTTTAATA
Source organism: Torreya grandis (assembly GCA_037957365.1). NCBI lineage: Eukaryota > Viridiplantae > Streptophyta > Pinopsida > Cupressales > Taxaceae > Torreya > Torreya grandis. Next base: position 1,117,271 of record JARHVA010004405.1, read on the forward strand.
ATGGTCTCCATTGGGAAAAGTTTAGCTCCAAATAAAATTATATAGTCATAATTATATTCACATGGCTTGTTTTCCTTAAATTTCATACTTCATTTTACCAATCAAGTAGTTGATAAAATTAGGTCCTTAATCGACGAATATGATCCCCAAATCAAATTATGTAGTCTCTATTAGGTTAACGGGCCTAGATTCCCCAAATTGTGTCCCTTATTGAATGAATAAATTAATTGGTTAAATGAGGGCATTGATTGATGAAAATATATCCAAAAATCATACTACATAGTCCCAATTAGGTTCACAAGGATCATTTTTAAAAAATTATGTGCCGTATTGAATCAAACAATTAATTGGTTCATTAAGGGACTTAACTAGTGAAAATATATCCCAAAATAACATTTTGTAGTCACAATTATGTTCATGCACCTAAATTACCATAGATGTAGTCTCTCATTGAAACAATCAAAAAATTGGTTCAATAAAGAATTAACTCATGGAAATTGAGGCCGAATTAATGTTATGTAGTCATAATTGGGTTTGCATGGCTATATTTCCCCTAGATGCATCCCTCAATAAAAAAATAACATTAATGGTTCAATGGAAACCTCAAATGGGTAAAATTAAGAACCAAGCCATCTTATATTTTAAAAATTAATTTCACGGGCCTTGATTTCCCCATATTTCACCCCAAATTAAACCAATTAGGTAAATTGTTTAATTAGGGCCTCAACTAGGAAAACTTGAGCCTAATCAGACATTATGTTTTCATAAATATTTTATCATGTCTTGATTGCCCAAAATTGAATCCCTCATTGAATTAAATGATTAATTATTTTAATAATAGACCCAATTGGGGAAAATTGATCCCCAAATCACATTATTGTGTCATAATTAGGTTCATCAGGATATAATACTCCAAGTTTCATTCATAATTGAAACAATCAAATAATTAGTTCAATAAGGGCCTCAATTGGAAAAAATAGAGGATCTAACCACACTTTTTAGTCACAATTATGCTTACAAGATTGATTATAAAATAATTCATACCTCGTTGAACTAATCAAGTGATTGGCTTAATAAATTACTTAATTAGGGAAATTTGAGATCTAAATAACATTATATAGTCATAATTAGGTTCACATAGATTTCTATAAATTTCATACTTCATTTAACCAATTAAGTAATTGAGTCAATGAAAGAGTAATATGGTAAAATTGAGATCCAAATCAATTTATGTGGTCATAATTAGGTTCACTGGAGTTTATTTCTATAAATTGCATTCATCATTATACCAACTGAGAAGCTTATTTAATATGAACCTTAATTAGGAATAATTGAGCCCTAAACTAAATTATGTATTTGATTTACCCTATTTTTTATTTAATAATGTTTAATAGGTATAAAAATTTGAAATATTATTCAAATTGTAAGATATGAAAATTAAGGACACATCTAAATGTAAAGTAGGATTGACAAATTAAATTCATTGACAGGTGACATATGCTAAAAATAGTAATTATAATTAGAGTAAGTTAATGAGCATATTATTATTTTTGGTTGACTATAATAGGTTTGTGACAATGAGAAATAAAATCAAATAGGATTGTGATAACTAAAACATAGAGGTAGTTTTTAGCTATGTATGGATAAGCCCATGTTTCATAGATAACATCATAGTGCAATCATGTCCATTGAATACATGATTTTCTACATTGAATTTGATGAAATTATAATTTTTCTACCACTTTTGCCTTTATTTTTTGAGAGGATGAGATATTTTTATTTCATTAGTGTGACACATATACTTATGTTTTCCTTATATTTGAATTAAAAACCCTTGGAATACTTGGAGAATCTATAAACCTAAAAAATAGGGGGAAGTTTGGGATTAGAAGATCCAAATCACCCACATTGTTGATTAGACATTGCCTATGTATCAAGATAATCTGAGTAGGGAGTCAAGCCACATGAAGTTCTCCCATCTAGTGAAATTTTGCTCTACTTATCTTACTTTTTATTTGATAGTGTTTAATAGGTATAAAAGGTTTAAATATTTTTTAGATTGTAATATATTACCTTTAATCATAAGTCTAAATGTAAAAAATAATTTACAATCAAAATTGATTGAGAAGTTGAAAATGATAAAAATATTAAGTACAAACAAGAGTAATATACTTAGCATTTTATTATTTATGGTTCACTATAATAAACATCAAACAATGAAAAACATGATCAAATAGGAATGTGATAGCTTAGATATGTGGATATATTTTTCAACTATCTTGACAAGTTTGTGCTCCCTAGATAATAATGCAATTCAATCATGTTTGTTGACTATAGACTTGTATTATTTAAATATGATGAAATTTTAACTATTATGCCACTTGTGCCTCTATCTAATGAGAGGGGTGATACATTTTGGAGACACTTTTATTCCATTGGTGTTGCATAGGGACTTTGTTTATCCTTCTCTTTACCTTGGAAATATTAAGGGTACTTTTAATATCTAGAAACCTACAAAGAGAGGGGGAAGTGTAATGGTATGAGATAAACCCCATCATATCCTTTGATGATTGATAACTATTTAAACCTAAAATCTATATTATGGGGTAGAGATAGCCTAGGGCACAAGGATTTTATATTACCTCTAGATCAAGTCAATTATTTTTAAAACTTGGATAAAACATATACTAAATTTATTATGCTAAGATGTTAAAGATAGAAAGTACATCTATGCTAGATATTAAAATCATAATTAACATAATATACTTAGTTATTTTTCATGCTAATATACATATTGATCTAAAATAGGATTAAAGTAGACTAGATCTAGATTTTAAATTAGTCTCCTAATTCTAGAAATTATAATCAGTAGTTGTGGACACTTCTATGAACCTAGGATGGTTATGACAATGTTACTATATGACTTGGATGTAGGTGTCTAGATCAGAAGACCTAATGAATATAAATAAAACCACCTAAATGATTTTGGGTTTTATTTTGCCTTCACTATGGTGAATTTATATCTAGGCCATGGACTATCACTCCTTATAAAATGATAAAACCCTAGTTCTTTATCTTTATAGTAGTTGTCAAAAAAATGGGGTTAGTGGGCACATGGTTTCAACTTTATTGAAAGACCCCTCTATAAATGAGTGTTTCCTATATAATAAATACTCGAGGATGGCCTTAGACTCATATAGTTCTCCCCTATATGTTGTCTTATGTTTGAATCATGTAATATGTGATAATCAAGTAAAATAATGACCTAGTTTGTATATTGGCAAATGTGGCTCATATAATGATTCTTTAGTAATTTAGACCTATAGATGTATTATCCCTATGACTAATATGGAAATAAGAGAAAATAGGGAAATTTTTCTTGAATGAGTTCTTTTGATAAGTTACCTTGGTCTTTTTAAGGTTTATATTAGGTGTGGAATGAATGAAAGTTAATATATATATATATATATATATATATATATATATATATATATATATATATATATATATATATATATATATATGGAAAATATATCACATTAAATAACTTATTCCAACCTTTAGGATATGTTTTATTTAAAAATTGGATTAATTTAGGGCACTAAACACTTGTGTTAGGATATGACACTTGAATCTATGTATGTGTCTGACTAGGATGGAAGTGTCCAAGTAGTTATAAAATAGGTCTAAGTCCATAACTTGCAGAGATGAAAGATAAGTAGGTTCATAACATTCTAGGCAAGATAGTAGGTCTGAATCATCATAATAATATTGGTCAAACTAAGAGAAAAGTAATTAGAAATAAAGAGATAGTACATGTGAGCATTTTGGCAGTGGGAAAGGTATATAAGCAAAATGTACATCCATGATAAGCATTTTATAAGTGTACATGATTGATGTGTTATATAAATTATAAATAGTTTCTACAACCACTACCTACACATCCAAATACTATGAGGAGGGAATAAAGCCACACTTAGTTCTCCCACCTAGTGTGATTGTGCTATTGTGATATTTGACTATATGTATGTAGCTAGATATTTGGATTTGATACTTGAAAATTTTATCTATCAAATTTATTTAGAATGCTTTAGACTTCATTTTCTACTATTCCTCATGATTATTATTGGATTTAGTAAGAATAAGGATGATTTTATCAATGTGTAGTAGTTTAATAGATATATTTTAAGTCCTTTTGAAATGAGGTGTTTATTAGCTTATATATTAATAATTTTGAATAATTTCCTTTAGTTAACTTACGAGATTTATGGGATGAATAATATGAATATTTATAAATTTTTTAACTAGTTGATAAATGACATGAATACAAAGCCATGCTAGATGGACAAGTCATCAGTAAAAATGTGTTTTCTTAACATAAACCTCTCTCTAAAAATAAGGGGCACTTTTATTGATATTGGAAGTATAAGAGTGATATAAGGTAGTTTGAGCATTGAATTTTGAATTATTTTGTGGTAGTGATGGAGAATAGATGGGGCATGATTTCATATAGCTAAATGAATAGAGTAATGATGAATAAGAATTTTTTATTTAAGTATAATTTAAATAGTTTAAGATATGTCAAAAATTAACATTGTCAAGAACATGTGACCAAATTTAGGTATTTATATTTTCCATCCCTTTATTCTAGTAAAAAAACTAATGGAGTAAAGGATAAATATTAAAGTAAAGTGTGTAAAACACTCTTTCTTTTATGATAGGAAACTCCAATTTTGTAGATCACTCAATTTAGCAAACCCTACAACAACAAATGAAATAGTTACCATCCATAGTTGAAACTTGAAAAATATTAAATTTGAAATTGAAAGCAGAGTAAGGAAAGAATACACATGCATGGATATGAAACCATATTTACATATAACTTAAAAAATATGATGATGCATTGTAAGAATGTTCCCCCTTATCAAATTACTTAAGTAAATATTCCCCCTTGTCGAAGCACTTAGATAGATGGTTCCTCATGTTGAACCAATGGTGAATTGAGATTTATAAATTCCTAATTTTGAATAACTAATCAATCCCTTGAGGTTGAAATATATATAATCTAGATCTCATTAATATAGATAAGTACCCATAGTACTAATCCAAGAGATAGTTGGGGAACGTTGGGTTATCTATAAATAATTTCAAGGCCATTGAATGTCATTAGAATTGAAAGCACATCAATCAAAATAGAAGATGTTACCACATAATGGGTTTCCTATAACTAATTATGAGGATGTTAAGTGTCACTAAACTTGGACATACATTACCAATAACAAAATGAATCATACTATTGTAGATAGATCTACATTCTATTTTCATGATCAAAAGATAATGAATAACCCATATCATGATTTCAATGCCAATATATTTAAATTTAAATAGCAACCATTTTCCATTGATTCTATAAATTTTATCAAAGTGCATATGAGCATGAACCATTATCATTCCTTTTTAATTAAAATAATGTATATATGTGCACGAGATAGTACCATTCCCCTTTAATACATTCTAAATGATATAGAATGGAATTCATCTATATTATTAACTCTAATTTGTTTGAAATCTATAATTAATACTATTATAAAATTGTTTTGGATATGCATGTAAGCATGTATGAATATGTACTTAAGTCTCTAAAAAGTGAGTGCATATGAATATCATATGCCACCATAATTTGTATTAATGTTCCAATATCTAACATATATCAAATTTATGAATTAATTTGAATAGTTAAATCATGCACTCAACCATAAAATCTATTTTTTTATACTCATGGGGTATTGAATATCTAAGACACACCCATTAAAATTCCCCCTTTTGAGATGATAGATGTAGCTTGTAAGTCAATCATATCAAAACAAGAGTTAATTATATTATGTGATAAAGATATAATCATATTAAAAAGTGTCAATATGTGGATAATATGTTATCATAGTATAGTGTATGTCATCAAGGCATGTAAGTGTCATGTGTTTGTGTTTGTGTGTGTGTGTGTGTGTGTGTGTGTGTATATATATATATATATATATATATATATATATATATATATATATATATATATATATATATATATATATATATATATATGAGTAATGAAATAATTCAACCCTATATGAATAAGAGTATTCAATAAAATTACATGATATGGATCATGGAACCACTAGTTAATCTCAACAAACACAACACACAATTTCATGTAATGTTACACATAAGGCCAAGGGTTACATACAATGGACATGAATATGAATAAATAAAAAATTCCTAGGGTGACACATATTGGACATTAATAATATCAAAAACATAATACATAAATATGTTGAAAAGATAAGGCCAAGTGGCCACATACAATAATTAATAAATGTATATCCTATCATGTAATAAAGTACTAGAATTAAATGTGCATAGAACAAGTGAAACTAGTCTACACCATCCATATATATCAATGTCACATCATATCAAATAAGTATATTAATGTAGCATAATTTAAGATAAGATTAATTAACAAGATAATTGTAAGATATGTATTTCAACATGGTAGAGATTTTATAGATATATAAACTCTCATAATGTATCTAGTAGACTATGATTCCCTAACATAGGCATGTAGCCCAGGTAGAAGGGAGTCCAACATTTAAGAATCCATGTATCATATGCATGTCCTAAATCACACACATATACCTAGTAAAATTCATGTGTGCATGAAAAAGAATATGTTATGTATGAAAATATGTGATAAATAACATACGTAAAGAACAAATAAGCTAGAAATTTGTCATGCTCAAGTTTCGAGTTTCTATTTTTGAAAATATTTTGATTATTTTTCCTGAAATATTTAATAATATACATTTTTGAAATATTTGAATATTTTTTTATGTTTTAAATATTTACTTTTAAAAAAAAAAAAAACATGTGGCTTGATTTCCAAAAAAAATATCCATCATTAAACCAATGAAGTAAGTTTTTGAATTTGAAGCCCAAATTATAATATGTAGTTGCAATTAGATTTAGAGGGATTGATTGAATTGAATTTTGTCCCTCATTGAACTAATCAAGTAATTAATATTATGAGGGACTAAGTAATGGAAATTTTATCCCCAAAATGTATTATGTAGGTATAATGGTATTCAATGAGCTTGATTTCACATATTTATATTCCTCATTGAAATAGTCAACTAATTAGCTCAATGAGGGATTTGAATAGAAAAAATTGAGTTTCAAATCATATTATGTAGATGTAATACAATTTACAAGCCTCTATTTTGAAAAATTGCAGCCCTCATTGAACCAATCAATTAATGATTTCAATAAGGGTATCATTTTGGAAAAATTGAGCCCCCAATTACATTATGTTATCATAATTAAGTTAACACCGCTATATTTACCAAATCACATTATTCATTTAATAAATCAAGTAATTTTCTCTATTAGAGAATAAGTTTTGGAAAATAGAGCCCCAAATAATGGTATGTAATCACAATTAACTTCACATTGATTATTTTTTTAAGATTACAAACCTTTTTGCATTAAATACATGAAACTCTATATTTTATTATTTATGTTGTATAAATAAAAGGCACCTACATGGTACTCTTTTATAACATGTACTATAACCTACTTTATAGAAACTTAAGGCATGCATTTTTTAATAATTTTAATTATATTTATTTATTTATATTAATGTTTAATAATTTTTATGGGATGATCTATAGTTTAACATATTTAGTACATTCATTTCATATTAAAATAAATTAAAGAATACAATAATTTTAAATTTTATGTAATTATAATCAGTTAATACACACATTTCTCAATTTGTGCTTACATTTCATGTTCAAATAATTTTTAAAATTTTCTCTTTCATTTTTACTAGATATTATTTTGAATTATTTTGTTATCATTGTGTCATGTCTTCAATATTTTAAGTATTTAACAATTATAAAACACTTCCTCTAATTATGCACAAAATTACCAATTTCTAGTGCTTTATTTTTTGACACCTTAATGTCATCCCTTGGTAACATCTTAATTTCACACATCATCATTGTAAACTTGTTACATTCCTAACCTTTATTGTTCATCGTTAGTTTTATATAGGTTAAAAATTTACACCCTAATGTTACCCCTTAACGTGGATGATAATTTCACTTTTATTGATACCCCAAAACCATATTTAAGGGTGTTGTAACATTGTTAATTAGATACCCTTAACACCACTACCTAGATATATCTAAATGTCATCCTTATGGACAACCCAATATCACCTACTAAATTAACTTTTTATATACACTCTTATCTTAATGACTAAATTTGCTTCCAACATATGTATTTTATTCAGATTTTAATGTTTTAAAATTAGAAATACTCACCTAGGCAACTTAAAGGTGACTTTAAAGAGTAAAACTATTGTAATATATATTAACAATGATTTCATTTTGAAGTAGGTCACCTTTTAACATAAAGTGGGATTTTAACTTGGATCTTCTACTTCCAAATATTTCCATTTACCATTACACAACCACTTAATGAGAATTGAGTAAATAATAATTTATAATAAATGAATTAATTATAGTTTACAATAAATATTTACAAAAGTATAAAATATAATTAAATTTTTAGTAATTGATGTTATTCTTAATATTTTTTATTATTTTATTAAAAAATTGTTATAACCCAACACATCCGATCCTCATAAACCCTTTATCCACCTAACATTCGTAGGAAATTATGAATGTACCCATTTTTTTTAATTCTAAATTTCATATTTCCTAAACTTTTTAAATCCTTAATTTTTTTTTTAATGTTTGAAAACCCAAACCTAAAAGTTTTCAAATCATTTTCCCATGAGACATTTTCCTTATTACATGATTTCCATCATCCAATACTCATTCGATCTATGAAGTTATTTTGAATATTCTTTGGATCTTATGTTTAGTGTGTATGCTAAGTTTCTTGACATATATTTTCTCTAATATGTTTTTTATTTAAATACTTTATTTTCACAAGTTTAATAGTTGGATTAAGATTTATCACATTTGTTTTGTATTCCAAAAACCATAAAGAATGCTTGATGAAGACTATAAATTATGATGAAGAAAGATGGTGCCATGTGGAATAATATAACTTGCATCCATGGATTCTAACAAAGGGTAAAATTGTGCAACAGATGTGGTTCTTAGTATAAGTGTATATATATAAATAATTTTTTTAGGTTTGTGTACTTAATATTTTTGGATTGAAAAGTGCATTTTCATTATTATAATAAAATATAATATATTATTAATTATATAAAAAATATAGGTCAAAAAGATACACTTAAAATAACCACACATAGTTAAAAATAAGTTTTGGAAAGAGAAAATTCTATAAGATACCACCACATGGTCAAAAAAACTATAGTTAGACTATTTCAAGTGCACATCAATAAAAAAAGAGCAAGGTAAAAGCACAAACAACAAGGACTCCATTAAGAAGCAACAACAATCATGATAGCAGGTGGAGGTGGAGGAGGCAGAGTATCCTAAGATTTCCCCCCATCCCCTAAGCTAGGGTATCTTCATCAAATGGGATGGGGTATTAACCATTAGTATACTAGTTAATTATAGTATCATTATGATGCTTAAAATCTTATCTAGAAGGAGAAATGGATAATGCCAACATGAGAACCTATCCTATGAAAGGGGCTTCCAACCCCCACCCCACCAACACTATCTTTATTTCCCCTATTATAACCTTAAAGAGGATATGGATAGTGAGAGCAAGGATAGGTGTTCCTCTAGCTTCAATACTTCCATTTGTGAGATTGGTGAAGATGTTTCCCACACCCACGACCCCAAAATGGGGATGGTGGGGAGGGGGATTATAAGGATCATGGTTGACCATACAAGGATCATTCCCCCAGTGGTATAAGAGGATATACAAATGGTGGAGCTCAAGTTGAAACTTATATATTTGAAATTGAACCTGAATGGTAACATTAGTAACCAAAACAACGTGATTAGTTATAAAAAAGATTCTTTCCATATCTTCATTATTAAAACATGCTTTATTTCTTGTTTTCTATTATCGAAAAAGAATATTCGTATGGAAAATATGCCAAAATATATTATATCTTGTAGGAATTATGGTGGATTCCCCAAAGAGAGCCATCTTCCAAGTGAGAATTTCAAGCTTGAAGAGTTTGAAAAGGGTATGCATCCATCTCTAGGTAGACTGGGCATGAGGGCAAAACCAAAAGATGTGTTTAATAGATTATGGGTGGTGATATGATAAGTGGGATTCAAAACCCCCATGTGTTTGAGATGTTCCCTCATTGGTAGACCTTGAAATATAATACACCAAAGGAAATGGGATTTTTAAGGCTCAATACAAGCTGCTCAAACATTATCAAACCTCCTAGCCCAAACATGATGGAGAGATTTAAGAAACCATCGATTATTAAGTGTTTCAATATTAATATGATGAGGGACCAAAATATTATAACCCAAAATAAGGTAATAGAGATATCATGATGTAGTTATAGTCTAGGACTAGTCATTTTACCATGGCATAAGAGAGGAAACTCCAACTTTGTGTAAGTATTCTTTAGGAATGAAACTTTTTAATTCAAAAATAGATTCTACATCTTCCATATTTATATTAAATTTAGCCTTTACCATATTACAAAGAAGCCAGTCTTGAGTGACCTTAAAAAATAGGTCTCTAATCATGAAAATACCTTTTTAAAACAATATAAAGCTTTTGACCTAAAGTACCATGGTAAAAAGGGATGTTATGCAAATTCAACATGGCAAAATGGATGTTATGGAAATTAAATGTGGGAGACCACCTAGGGATTCATAATTGAGAGAAATACCATTTCTAAACCCTTCCCCCATATAGATTAGGTGAGGTTTGAGATTTTCACAAGCCATCTAGATACTTTTCATGAAAAAAGTGCCCCCTATCTTAAACAACATAGGAATGATGAGAATGTTGTACAAACCAATCCCTTGCCAGGCCTTTCTACCAAAAGGGAAACCTTGAGAGATACAACACCTCAATAGTATTTTTAGGCCTCATCATTTTCCAAGATTTTTATTATCCTTTTAACACCAAGAACAAGCCCTTGAATCTTAATAACAATAAGCCCAAGTTTACTAGCTAGTTAAAAACCATATTGCCCTCTATAATTGGCCCATATAAAGTCTCTTAAGATATTTTACATCCTCATATAAGAGGTATTAAAAGGATAAGAAAAAGATGAGTATTACACATTAGTATGAGTGATCATATTAAAATAGATCTGGAAGTTCCCAGCCAGAGTAAATGGTTTAGTGATCTAGGAGATTTTTTTCTCAACTCTTTGAACCACATAAACCAAATTTATATAGGCAAGGCTCTAAAATCAAATGGAATGCATAATAATTTAAATTGAACCCAAAGGAGGATGAATTTCCACTTATACCCCTCTAACCAAGAAGGTTTGGGTGAAAGGGATTGGCGATAAAATTGAGTCTTTTGCCATTGAATGGAAGACCCAGAGGCAAGGCAGAAAATGTCAAGACACTCCATAGCATACTTAATAGATTCCTAATTATCAAAAAGAGTGAGTAAGGATTCATTATAATAATATCCATTAATTAACTAGTGTTCTAAGTTAGGGATATACATACCCTTCACTAAACCCTTGGAAGCATAACTATCCAAAAGATAGCTAAATCCCTCAACAATCAAAACATAAAGAGAAGGCATAAGGGGGGGGTAACCCTATCTAATATATATGTGAATCTCAAAGTGTTTGGATTCATAACCATCTATGGTAATACAATCCCTAACATCCTAAAACAACATATTTACAATGTGACCAAACCTGGGACTCAAATGAACCATAACTATAATAAAAGGTCATTCAATTCAATCATAAGATTTCTAAAAATCAATCTTGATGAGTAAAACCTTCCAGTTGGATAACCTTACCCATTCCATACCTTATTAGATATAAATATCATTATCCAAAATGTATCTACATTGAATAAACCCCATTTGTTCACTTATCACAATTAAGGGAAGTAGATGTTTGATTTTGAGGGCTAAAACATTATCTATGATTTTTTAAGATACATTAAGTAAAGTGATGGGCCTTTATTTGGTAATTACCTCAGGGTCATTAAATTTAGGAGTGAATTTTATGTTACCTTGATTAATGAGATGACCCAAGTTGGTGATTAATGAGATGATCCAAGTTGGACAAAACAAATTTAGATTTGAATTTATGAAGATTAGGTCCAACCATATCCCAAAGGATTTAATATAATTCATAGGGAAACATATCAACCCTTGGGGCCTTGTCAGAGGCCATTTGCATGATGACTTCCTTAAGGTCACTAAGGATGAGTGATCTATTGTAAAAAATTATTTATAGTTTTGAGAGATTATAGGGGATTACTTACATGCAATGAGAGAGAGTAACTTCACGAACATAGGAGGAGGGATGTAAAGCAAACACTCCATAATAGTGGTGCAAAAAAGATTGTAATATGTTAGGTAATTTGGTAAAATTGTCTTAAGAACATATAGTGTATTTTATTTTATCTACAACTTGTCTTAATCAAAGGAGAGAGAAAATTTCTTTGGTCACTTTGTCTCCAAATTTGAATCAATGCATTTGTGCTCTATGTTGTGCTCCTCTAGCCTTTTAAGCCTCATCTAATTAGAGCTTATGTCTCCATATGGTAGTCTAACACTATAGATGAGGGGTTAAAGGAAAAAATTCTAACTCCTATGAAACACTAAGATATTCATAGTTTTTAGCATGATGAATACACTGACTAAAGAGAGCTACTTGTTTTCCATAAATATGGAAAAAAGAGGTGGTGTGGTCTATTTTGTCAGCCCACCACTCAAACCAACTAGTATCCCATGTGGGTTTGGGAGACAAGTTATAGATTATATTGATATGCCCAAATGCCCAATAATCCACTCATGTTTAAGATGGGAAATATTGACTTAAAATTGAGAACTATGGGATTTAACTTGGGGGTTAATCTACTAAAAGTAGAAATAAAAAGGGTGATGGGTAGATAAGAATGTGTCTGGGATCACAGAAATAGGTTGATTATGAATATGAGGGAAGAATAAAATTTCTTATTCTACTATAAAAGATGGTAAATATGCTTAATAAATCAATAGTATCCTTGACAAAAATTAGACCATGTGAACCAAGGATAATTTTTTTCTTTCCTCCTATGATGTTTGGGACCAAAAAACCCCAAGTTTATTTCACATGTAAAACCATGCCTCCCATTCCCCTGCACAACATCTCATGGGGAGATGTCCTTATTTTTCTTCATTATACTCAATCATGTTGAAGTAATCATAGAAAATCTAATGCACATCCATAAGAGTGTCTTCCAACCATATCCATAGCAAGGTACATACCATAACCTAATTAGAGGCACATAAGTTAACAAGGCCAATGATGTGATTACCAAATTCAAAAAGAGTCCAAACCACCTGATGGGTGGGGATAAAACCCAAAAAAATAATATTTTGAGATAGCTTAGGAACCAAAAGGGTGACAACCCTTCCATGACCAAGATCATGATAGGTGGTCAAACAAAGGGCCCCACGCCAGATATTTTGAATAGATTGAAGAAAGAAAATAAAAAATTTGACTTATTACATGTAGAATATTTTCATTTTGGAAAAATGATGAAATTTTTTCCTAATCATATACTTAGGTGTTGGATCAGCAAGCTCTCTAAAATTCCAAGAATAATATATCATTGAGAATCATCAAGGTTCATATTATTTCCCTTTGTAAGACATCAAAGGGATACAAACTTATTAAAAGTTGAGCCAGGAAGGGAATAGTCTCCAAGTTTGAAAGGTTATATTTTTTTGGCACATAATCTTGATCTGCTGATTTGGGTAATAATTTAGGTGATAATTCGGGTGATGGTTCTACCCCAATTGATGATAGAACTTATAGGAGCCATAACTTTTGTACTGTGGCTCCAATTGACTCCACATTTGAACCATTGGAAAGCTAATAATGAGGATAACATGGTGAGATGGAATGGATATTTGATAAATAGTATTTGACCCCATAAAACCCAATGGAAGTTCCCCAAATTTCAATTTTAGTAGTGTAGTCTAAAAATAGTAATTCCTTAAATTCTACATTGTTTTAAATCATGGAAGTCAAACCACTTAATCTCCCTTGATATTGGTGACCTTACACATCCTCCTCCTACTTAAAAAATATGTATAAATGAAGATGTAACCTAAAATGGAAATTAGACATCTCTTCCCAGAGATAAACATATAGTTGTATTATGATCTTGAGTAACAAAACATCTCTTCTCAGAGAATTAATTATTACTATGTTATTTTTGTGTTTTTAAAATATATATCAATAATTTTTTTTGAGTTTTAGATAAATGGCATCATATTAGTTTTTATTGAGAGTGTATGATCCTGAGGATGAGGTTAGGCTACAAGAAGTTTGGGTGGAAAATAATAGAGCTTCCAAACTATCCACCTATTCACTCCAAATGACTTCAAATGGAAGATGACACTGAGACATCTAATATTTTCAAATAAATGGTGAATTAAGCCCTCCAATGGAAAAAATCATAGATGCTATAAAAATTTTCCCAAATTCTCCAATAACTCTTGATGGGAAATTTTGGCTCCTCATTTGCACTTCCTAGTTCCTCATCCATGAAACATCCTTTTAGAGCCCCAACACCCTTAAAGGTTTAGGTAAATTTTGATATTCCTACATTTGAAGAAAAAATAAATGCTAATGTAGTATAAAATTGGTTGGATCAATTTTCTTCCTACTTATTTGTAAATGAATTCACCGATGGAGAAAAGATCACTTTTGCTCTTTTGAAAGCATCATTGCCCATGAAAAATTGGTGGTAAGTGTACAGAAAGAGGTTTAGTATAGATGACATTGGCCTTGAGGTGGAACCTACCTGGGATGCTTTCATGGAAGTGGTAAAGGAAGAATACTATCCCATTGGAGCATATGATGATCTGTACATATAATGGAAATAACTTCACCAAGGAAAGGACCAATCTATTCAAGACTACACAAACATTTTTCATTCTCTGTATGCAAGATTGAGCATCTAAGAAAGTGAGAAACATAAGACTCTAAAATATCAAGGTGTATTAAAATGGTACATATAGGGTGAAATGGAACTCTTCAATTTGGAAACCCTCAGTGAGGCATAAAATTTTGCAGTGAAGATTGAGTAGAAGCATGGAAGGAAGAATATGAAGATTCAGCCCTCAAAATAGGAAAGTGATAAGGAAGATCAAACATGAGGCCAAATTTGGAAGCAAAAAGAGTTTCAAGATAAGAAACTTTAGAAGGGAAGACTAGAAAGTGGTGTGATTACCATAAAACTGGAATGCACTCCAAATAATGTCGAGTCATCAAGTCATTCCTTTCTGATTCACAATACTCAACATCTACTACTCTATCTCATACATAACCTACAATCAAAGAGGATAAATAAGAGATTGTACATAATGAGCCCAATACCATCATCACTTCATCACAGACATGTGAGGAAAGGCCAAATGACAAGAATATATTATTTCACTCCAAAATATGGGTAAAATGTAAGCCTCTAAATTTCATTCTTGATAGTGGGAGTCAAAAGAATTTAATCTCTACTAAAGTTGTGAAAAGTCTAAATCTATCCATGAAGCCTTACCCAAAGCCATATATAATTGGATATTTGAGCCCATGGAGAGACCTCTATGCCACCCAACAGTGTCTTCTTTCATATGCAATAAAACCTTTTCGAGATGAATTCTTGTGTGATGTGGTCAATCTATATGTTTGTGATGTACTCCTTGGTCAGCCATTCACGTATGATCGACATGGAATATATGAATCACCAAATTGAAGAATCACCCTCCCTCTTAGAAAATGAAACTATAGGGTATTAGAGGTACCACCTCCCACATCGATCTCCTTACTATAACCAGGCAAAGCTAACAAATAAGAAGCAAAGATTGTACATGCCATTACTAGAACCAACCAGGCCTTGAAAATCTATCTCCATGGATTTTCTCTCAGGTTTTCCCACTTTAAAACATGGCAATGACTATATTTTTGTTATAGTTGATCATTTTAAAAAAATGGCTATCATGATTACTTGTAATAAAAATATATCTACTGAAGAAATTTCTCAACTATATTTTAGTCATGTATGGTTCCATTTTGGTCCCCCCAAGTCCATTGTCTCAGATTGAGATAATAAGTTCTTGAGCATCTTTTGGTCTACTCTATGGAAGATGATGGATACCAAGATCATGAATTCCATAGCCTTCCTCTCATAGACTAATGCCTAAACAGAGTTGGTGAATCGCTTGATTATTCACATGATTTGGATGTATCATTTGAAACATCCACACACATAGGATGAGTGGCTTAGTTTCATACAACATGGATACAATTAGGTCTTGCAAAGCTTGACCAAGCATAGTCCATTCCAAGTTTTCTATGGGTTCTAACCCATATCACCAACTAATATAGTCATTCCATTATCCACCATGAAATACACACCTCACAGAACATCTAAGGTAGTAAAAGTAATAAAGTTCATTGAATAAATGTAACACATCTAGTAGTAAGTTCATGACATCTTGGAGAAGATGAATCATAAGTATAAGCAATGACATAACAAACATATGATTGTACACCATTTTGATGTGGGTGACAATGTTTTGTTGTGGCTTCAGAAGGAACAACTTGTAGGCCCACACAAAAAAATTTAGCCTCTACAATATGGTCCCTATGCCATCACCAAAAAAGTTGGAGAAAATACTTTTGAGTTAAACCTACCAACCTACATTGGTTTGCATCCAATATTCAATGTGGGGCTCCTCAAACCATATCATCCACCTATATTGGACACTTTAGTCATAGTATAACAACTAGACATTAATGAGATTGATCCATAGAGTTTTGCTTTAGTGGATGAGGATCAGATTGTGGATACTTGGATAAAGACAACAAGAGGATGCTCTATTCCACTTTATTAGTTGGTTAAAAGGGGACTACTTAGCCACCAAGGTGAGTGGCTCATAGAAAATAAAATTAAGACATAAATGCTACACTTGATGAGGAATATTGATTCAATGTGAACCATTACTTCTCAAGGAAGGATGAATGATTTGGGAAATAATTTAGGTGACAATTCGGGTGATAGTTCTACCCCAATTGATGATGGAACTTTTGAGAACCATAAATTTTGCATCGTATCTCCAATTGACTCCCTTTTTGAACCATTGGAAAGATAAGAATGAGGAGAACATGGTGAGATGGAATGGATCTTTGATCAATGGTTTTTGGCCCCTTAAAAAGAAATGAAAGTTCCCAAAATTTAAATTTTAGTAGTGTAGTCTAAAAATAGTAAGTTTTTAAAAATAGTAATTCTTTGAATTCTACATTATTTTAAATCATGGAAGTCAAACCACTTAATCTCCCTCAATATTGGTAACTTTCCACATCATCCTCATAATTTCAAAATGTGTATAAGTGAAGATGTAACCTGAAATGGAAATCAAACATCTCTTCCCAGATTTAAGCATATAGTTGTGTTGCAATCTTGAGTAATAAAACATCTCTTCTCAAAGAATTTATTATTACTATATTAATGTTGTCTTGTTGAAATATATATCAATCAAAACTTCTAAGTTTTGGATAAGTGGTATTAGAGAAACTTTTCTTGAGAGTGTATGATCTCGAAGATGAGGTCAGGCTACAAGAAGCTTGGGTGGAAAACAATAGAGCTTCCAAACTATCCACCTATTCATTCCAAATGAAATCAAATGGTGGATGACACTGATACATCCTATCCTTTCAATTAAATTATGAATGAATCCCTCCAATGGTGATAAGCATAGATGCTACAATAATTTACCTAAATTCTCAAATAAATCCTGATGGAAAATTCTAGCTCCTCATCTGCACTTCTTAGATCTCATCCATGGAATGTCCTTTTAGTACCCAAACACACTTTAAGGTTTAGGTGAATTTTGATATTCCTAAATTTGAAGGCAAAATCACTGTTGATGTAGTAGAAAATTGGTTGGATAAATTATCTTCCTCTTTCTCTATAAATAAATTCATCGATGGAGAAAAGATCACTTTTAATCTTTTAAAAGTATCATTGCCTATGAAAAATTGGTGGGAAGTGTACAAAAATAGGTTCAGTACAGATGAGATTGGCCTTGAGGTAGAACCTATCTAGGATGATTTCATGGAAGTGGTAAAGGAAGAATACTATCCCATTGGAGCATATGATGATCTATACATATAGTGGCAAAAACTTCACCAAGGTAAGGACTAATTTGTTCAAGACTACATAGACATTTTTCATTCTCTGTTAGCAAGATTGGGCATCCAAAAATATGAGAAACATAAGAATCTCAAATATCATGGTGGACTACAATGTTACATATGGGGGGAAAATGGAAATATTCAATTTGGAAACCCTCAATGAGGCATACAAGTTTGTAGTGAAGATTGAGAAAAAACATGCAAGCAAGAATACGAAGATTTATCCCTCAAAATGGAAAAGTGAAAAGGAAGGTTAAACATGAGTCCAAAATTTGAAGAAAAAGGAGTTTCAAGATAAGAAACCCTAGAAGGGGAAGACTAGAAAATGGTGTGATTACCAAAAAACTAAAACTCACTCCAAAGAAGAATGTAGAGCTATCAAGTCACTTCTTTTTTAGTATAATACTTGACATCTACTACTCTATCTCATAGACAACCTACAGTCAAAGAGGATGAAGAATAGATTGTAGATGCTGAGCCTGATACCATCATCACTTCATCACAGACCTATGATGAAAGGCCAGATGACAAGGAAAGATTGTTTCACTCCAAATTATGGGTAAAAGATAAGCCTCTACATTTCATTATTGATAGTGGGAGTCAAAAGAGTTTAATCTCTACTAAATTTATGAAAATTATAAATCTATCTATGAAGCCTCACCTAAACCCATACAGTATTGAATGGTTGAGCCCAAGGAGAGACCTTCATGTCATGCATTAGTGTCTTATTTCATATGTAATAAAACCTTTCCAAGATGAAGTCTTGTGTGATGTGGTCAATCTAGATGTTTGTCATGTACTCCTTAGTTAGCCATTCATGTATAATTGACATGGCATCTATAAATCACAAACCCAAAGAATCAACCTCACTTTTGGAGCATGGTGTTATAGTGTACTAGAGGTACCACTTCCCACATCTATCTCCCTAATCAGTGTCAATCAATGTAAGAGATTGGTGGAGAAGACAAAGAAATTCATTCTCATAGTGGTCAAACCACATAAATCCAATAAGGCTGATGTTGCTGTCCTGACTCCAAAATCAACATAATAATAGAAGTAGATGGGATAAATCATAGTAGAATATGATGACTTATTCAAGTCACCCATAGGATTTCCACTATATTAACAAGTAAAACATTCTATCTATTTGATCCTAGGATCACCTTTGCCTAACAGTCCTATGTATCACAAATTAGTTTTAGAGAATGATGAGATAAAAAGATAGATTCAAGAATTGATCCAAAAGGGTAACATTAGGCCAAGCTCTTCACCTTATGGTAGCCCAATTATCTTGGCATCAAATAAAGATGGAACATGGAGGCTTTGCATTGAATATCAAGCCCTAAATAAAATCACTATGAAGAATCACTACCCCTTCCCTAGGATTGATGACCTCCTTGACCAACTCCATCGTATAAAGTTCTTCACCAAAATTGATCTCTAATCTAGCTATCACCAAATTCCCATTGATCTCACTGATGTCTAGAATACTACATTCAAATCTAAGGAGGGGATATTTGAATGATTAGTTATGTCTTTTGGCTTAATTAATGCACCCATAACCTTGATGAGGATGATGGATGACATCATCTGACCCTTCACCAACTCATTCATGGTTGTATACCTAGATGACATACTCGTCTATAGTAGAACATGGGATGAACATCTGTAACATGTTTGTAAGGTGATTCAAACTCTTTGAGAGCATAATTTGTATGTAAATCTTGAAAAATACACATTTGAGATGAAAATAAGTTAGTACCTCAGGTACATTGTGAATGAGGAAGGGGTCTATGTTAATTTAGGGTAGATTTGAGTTATTTGAGAATGACCTACACCAAAGACCCTCACATAACTTCAAAGCTTCTTGGGTCTTGAAAATTTCTATCATAGGATTGTTCTTAGATTTTCACATGTTGCTTGGTCACTAACCCAAGTGACTAAAGGAGGAACTAAAGATACATTTCAGTGGGGTGAAATACAACAATGGGCATTTGAAAATTTGAATAATAGACTTTACTCAGCCCCTGTTCTTGCCTTGATAGATTTTCATCAACCTTTTGAGTTTATGATAGATGCATTTAAATATGCCATGGGAGTTGTTCTCATACATCATGGCCATCCTATTGCATATCATAGTGAAAATTTTACTGATACATTCAAGAAATACCTAACATATGATAAGGAGTTCTATGCCATTATGCAAGCCTACAAATAATAAAAACATTACATCTTGGGGAAAGAGACGGTCATCCACACTGACCACAAACCATTGGAATTCATCAAGATGTAGAGAAAACTATGAAACTAGAGGCACCAAATGTAGGCCACATATATATAGTAATTCCATCTAATAATCAAACATAAAAAGGGGATCTTAAATACAGCTATAGATTCTCTAATCCACCCACCAATAATTACACTCAATAGTTCTTGACCTGTGCAAACATGAGACTATCACTTGGGATGCTTTGTATGAATCAGATTTTACCTTTGTTGATACATATTAGGTGCTTCAAAAAGGTAAACATGTTTTTAATTTATATTAGCAAGATAATGTCCTCTATCATATGGGGTACATCTGTGTTCTAGTTGTAGAGCAATAGAAGATTATATGGAAATCACATTTAATTAGGACAACTAGACACTTTGGTGTAGAAAAGACATTGGAAATTCTTCAAAAACACTTCTACTAGCCCCATATGAAAAAGGATTTGGAAAGGTATCTCAAATATTGCACCCTATGTGTGATAGCTAAGCCAAAAAATAAGAATCAAGGATTGTACGCGCCATTTCTAGAACCAACCAGGCCTTGGGAATCTATTTTCATGGATTTTCACTTAGGTTTGCCCACTTCAAAACATGACAAGGACTGTATTTTTGTTGTAGTTGATCATTTTTTTTAAAATGGCTTTCATGATTGCTTTTAAGAAAAATATATCTATTGAAGAAATTACTCGACTATATTTAGTCATGTATGGCTACATTTTGGTCTCCCCAAGTTCATTCTCTCATATTGAGATAGTAGGTTCCTAAGCATCTTCTGGTCCACTCTATGAAAAATGATGGATACCAAGCTGATGAAGTCCACAACCTTCCATCCATAGACTAATGGTCAGTTAGAGGTGGTAAACCACTTGATTGTTCACATGAAAATGGATGTATCACTCCAAATATCCATGCACATGGGATGAGGGGCTTCTTTTCACATAACATAGATACAATCGGGCCCTGTACAACTTGACCAAGGACAATCCATTCCAAGTATGATTTAGGTTATAACCCATGGCACTAATTGATATATCCATTCCATTATCCACCATGGAATACACACCTCATGGAATATTTGAGGTGGAAAAATAAATAAAGTTCATTGAACAAATGCAACACATCCAATAATAAGTTCATGACATCTTGGAGAAGATGAATCAGAAGTATAAGCAACACCATGACAAACATATGATTACACACTATTTTGTTGTGGGTGACAAGGTTTGGTTGTAGCATCATAAGGAATGACTTGTAGGCCCACATAGAAAAATTTGGCCTCTATGATATGGTCCCTATACCATCACCAAAAAATTTGGATAAAATACTTTTGAGTTGAACCTACCAACTTACCTTGGTCTGCATCTAATATTCAATGTTGATCTCCTCAAACTATATCATCCACCTTTTTTGGACACTTGAGTCATATTATAACAACTAGAAATTATTGAGATTGATACACAATTTTTTTCTCTAGTGGATGATTATCATATTGTGGACACCTGGATGAAGACAATAAGATGACACTCTATTCTACTTTATCAAGTAGTCAAAAGGGCCCAGTTTAGCCACCATTATGAGTGGCTCAAAGAGAATAAAATTAAGATACAAATTCCACACATGATTAGGAATATTGATAAAATGGGGACCATTTCTTCTTAAAGAGGGATGAATGACCTGGGTAACAATTCAGGCAACAATCTGGGTGACGATTCTACCCCAATTGATGACGAAACATCTGGGAGCCATAACAGTTACACCATAACTCCAATTGAATCCCCATTTGAATTTTTGGAAAGGTAAGAATGAGGATAATGTGGTGAGATGGCATTGTTATATTCTCATTAGTTTTTACCCCTAAAAACCCAATACAAGTGCCCCAAATTTCAATTTTAGTAGTGCAGTCTAAAAATAGTAAGTTTCTAAAAATAGTAATTCCTTGAATTCTGTATTATTTTAAATCATGAAAGTCAAACCACTTAATCTCCCTCAATATTTGTGACCTTCCACATCCTCCTCCTAACTAAAAAATGCGTATAAATGAATAATTAACTCAAAATAGAAATTAGACATCTCTTCCTAGAGATAAGCATATAGTTGTATTGCGATCTTGATTAATAAAACATCTATTCTCAGGAATTCATTGTTACTATGTTATTTTTGTGTTCTTGAAATATATATAATCAAAATATTTGAGTTGTAGATTAGTGGTATTAGAGTGTTTTCTATTGAGAGTGTATGATCTCGAGGATGAGGTCAGGCTATAAAAAACTTGGGTGGAAAACAATAAAGATTCCAAACTAACCACCTATTCACTCCTAATGACTTCAAATGGTGGAAAACACTAAGACATTCGATCCTTTCAAGGAAATGGTGAATGAATCCCTTCAATGGTGACCAACATAGATGCTACAATAATTTTCCCAACTTCTATAACAACTCTTGATTGAAAATTTTGGCTCCTCATCTACACTTTTTGGTTCCTCATTCATGGAACATCCTTTCAGTGCCCCAACACCCTTCAAGGTTCAAGTGAATTTTTATATTCCTATATTTTAAGAAAATTATAATGATGATGCAATAAAAAATTATTTGGATCAATTTTCTTCCTACTTCTCTATAAATAAATTCACCGATGGAGAAAAGATCACTTTTGCTCTTTTGAAAGCATCATTGCGCATAAAAAATTGGTGGGAAGTGTAAAAAAAGAGGTTTAGTATATATGACATTGGCCTTGAGGTGGAACCTACTTGGGATGATTTTTCAAAAGTGGTAAAGGAAGAATACTATCCCATTGGATCATATGATGATCTATACATATAATGGCAACAACTTCACCAAGCTAATGACCAATCTATTCAAGACTACATAGAGATTTTTCATTCTCTATCTGCAAGATTAAGCATCCAAGAAAGTGAGAAACATAAGAATCTCAAATATTGTTGTGGAATACAATGGTACATATGGAGGGAAATGGAACTCTTCAATTTGGAAACCCTCAGTGAGGCATACTAGTTTGTAGTGAAGATTGAGTAGAAGCATGGAAGGAAGAATACAAAGAGTCAGCCCTCAAAATGGTAAAGTGACAAGGAAGGTCAAACATGAGGCCAAAGTTAGAAGCAAAAGGAGGTTCAAGATAAGAAAACTTTAGAAGGGGAAGATTGGAAAATGGTGTAATTACCAAAAAATTAGAACTCACTCCAAAGAAGAATGTTGAGCCATCAATTTACTGCTTTCTGAGTCACAATACTTGACATCTACTACTCTGTCTCATTAAAAACCTATATTAGAAGAGCAAAAGCCATGAGGAAAAGCTAGATGACAAAGAAAGATTATTTCACTCAAAATTATGGGTAAAAGGTAAGCCTCTGCATTTCATTCTTGATAGTGGGAGTCAAAAGAATTTAATCTCTACTAAAGTTGTGAAAAGTCTAAATTTATCCATGAAGCCTCACCCAAATCCATATAGTATTGGATGGTTGATCTCAAGGAGAGACCTTCATATCACCCATCAATGTCTTCTTTCATATGCTATAAAACCTTTACAAGATGAAGTCTTATGTGATGTGGTCAATATATATGTTTATGATGTACTCCTTGGTCAGTTATTCATGTATGATTGATATTGTATCTATAAATTATGAACCCAAATAATCACCCTCACTTTTAGAGCATGGTGTTATATGGTACCATAGGTACTACCTCCCACATCTATCTCCCTTATCAGTACCAAGAAATGTAAGAGATTAGTGGAGAAGATAAAGTAATTCACTCTCATGGTAGTCAAACCACAAAAATCAAAGAAGGCTGATGTTGCAATCTTGAGTACACAATCAACTCAAAAAAATAAGTAGATGGGACAAATCAAAGGAGAATATGATGGCTTATTCAAGTCACCCACAGGAGTTCCATTGCATTTCTAGGTAAAACATTCTATTGATTTGATCCCAGGATCACCTTTGCCTAATAGTCATGTGTATCACAAATCAACTTTGGATAATGATGAGATAAATAAATAGATCCAATAATTGTTTCAAAAGGATCTCATCAGGCCAAGCTCTTCACCCTATGTCAACCCAATTTTCTTGGCACCAAAGAAAGATGGAACATGGAGGCTTTGTATTGACTATCGAGACCTAAAAAAAATCATTGTGAAGAATCACTACCCCCTCCCCAAGATTTATGACCTACTAGACCAACTCCATAGTGCAAATTTCATCACTAAAATTGATCTGAAATTTGGCTATCACCAAATTCCCATCAATCCCACTAATGTCTAAAAGATTGCATTCAAATCTAAGGAGGGGATTTTTGAATGGTTATGTATGCCTTTTAGCTTAACTAACACACCTATAACCTTCATGAGGATGATGGATGACATCTTGTGACCCTTCACCAACTCATTCATGGTTGTCTACCTAGATGACATACTCATCTATAGTAGAACATGGGGGAACATCTACAACATGTTTGTAAGGTGATTCTAACACTTTGAGATCACAAGTTGTATGCAAATCTCAACAAATTCACATTCAAGATGAAAAAATTTAGTACCTCAGGTATGTTGTGAATGAGGAAGGGGTCCATGTTGATTTAGAGAAGATTAAGTTTATTTGAGACTGGCCTACACCAAAGACCCTCAAAGAACTTTGTAGCTTCTTAGGTCTTGCAAATTTATATTACAAGTTTGTTCTTATATTTTTACATGTTTCTTGGTCACTAACCCAAGTGAATAATGGTGGAACTAAAGATACATTTTAGTGGGGTGAAATACAACAAAGAGTATTTAAAAATTTAAAGAACAAACTTTGCTCAACCCTTATTCTTGCCTTGCTAAATTTTCATTAACCTTTTGAGTTGATGATAGATGCATCTAAATATGCCATGGGAGCTATCATCATGAAACATGGCCCTCCTATTTCATGTCACAGTGAAACTTTCACTGATACACTCAAGAAATACCTAACATATGATAAGGAGCTCTATGACATTGTGTAAGCATACAAATAATGGAAACACTACATCTTGGGGAAAGAGATGGTCATCCATAATGACCATAAACCATTGGAATTCATTCAGATTTAGAGCAAACTATGAAATGAGAGGCACCAAAAGTGGGCCACATATCTACAATAATTCCATCTAATAATCAAATAGAAAAAGGGGAGCTCAAATACAATGGTAGATTATTTGAGCCACCCACCAATTACTATACTCATAATAGCTTTTGACCTATGTAGACATGAGACTGCCACTTGGGGTGCTCCGTATGAAGTAGATCCTACCTTTGCTGATACATATTAGGTGATTTAAAAAGTTAAACATGTTTCTAGTTTCTATTTGCAAGATAATGTCCTCTATCATATGGGGCACATTTATGTTCTAGTTGTAAAGCAACAGAGGATGATATGGGAAATGCATTTCAGTAGGACAGATGGACACTTTTGTGTAGAAAATAAATTGGTACTTCTTCAAAATCAGTTCTACTGGCCCCATATACAAAAGGATGTGGAAAGGTATCTCAACTCTTGCACCCCATGTTTGATAGCCAAGCCAAAAAATAAGAAGCAAGGATTATACATGCCATTTTTAGAACTAGCTAACCCTTGGGAATCTATCTCCATGGATTTTTTCTTAGGTTTTCCCACTTTAAAACATGGCAAGGACTATATTTTTGTTGTAGTTGATCATTTTTTAAAAATGGATATCATGATTTCTTGTAAGAAAAATATATCTACTGAAGAAACTACTCAACTATATTTTAGTCATGTATGGCTTTATTTTGGTCTTCCCAAGTCCATTATCTCAAATCAAGATAGCAAGTTCCTGAGCATCTTTTGGTCCACTCTATGGAAGATGATGGATACTAAGCTGATGAATTCCATAGCCTTCCATTGACAGATTGATGGTCAGATAGAAGTGGTGAACCACTTGATTGTTCACATGATTTAGATGTATCACTCCAAACATATATGCACATGGGATGAGGGGATTATTTTCATACAACATGGATATAATTGGGCCCTACACAACTTGACCAAGCACAATCCATTCTAAGTATTCTTTAGGTTCTAAACCATGGCACTAATTGATATAACTACTCCATTCTCCACCATGGAATACACATCTCATGGAAGATCTAAGGTAGTAAAAGCAATAAAGTTCATTGAAAAAATGTAAGACATCCAAAAATAAGTTCGTGACATCTTGGAGAAGATGAATCATAAGTATAAGCAATTCCATGATAAACATAGGATTGTACACCATTTTTCTATGGGTGACAAGGTTTGGTTGTAGCTTTAGAAGGAATGACATATAGGGACACATAGAAAAATTTAGCCTCTGGGATATGTTCCCTACATCATCACCAAAAAATTTAAAGAAATTACTTTTGAGTTAAACCTACCAGCCTACCTTGGTCTGCATCCAATATTCAAAATGGAGATCCTTAAACCATATCATCCACCTCTATTAGACACTTTAGTCATAACATATTAACTAGACATTGATGATCTTGATCCATAGAGTTTTGCTTCAGTGGAGGAGGATTAGATTGTAGACACTTGGATGAACACAATAAGAGGATGCTCTATTTTACTTTATCAAGTGGTCAAAAGGGGATAGATTATCTGCCAATGTGAGTGACTCATAGAGAATCAAGTTAAGACACAATTTCCACACCTGATGAGGAATATTGATACAATGGGGACCATTGCTTCTCAAGGAGGGAGGAATGATCTGGGCAACAATTCAGGTGACAATTTGGGTGATGGTTCTACCTCAATTGATGATGGAACTTTTGGGAGCTATAAATTTTGTATTGTAGCTCTAATTGACTCCCCATTTGAACCATTGGAAAGCTAAGAATTAGAATAAAATGATGAAATGACATGTATATTTTTTCAATGGTTTTTTACCCCTAAAAACCCAATATAAGTGCCCTAAATTTAAATTTTAGTAGTGCAATCTAAAAATAGTAATTCCTTGAATTGTGCATTGTTTTAAATCATGGAAGTCAAATCACTTAATCTCAATTGAGATTGGTGACCTTCCACATCCTCCTCCTACATTAAAAATGTGTATAAATGAAGATGTAACCCAAAATGGAAATCAGACATCTCTTCCCAAAGATAAGCATATATTTATATTGTGATCTTGTGTAATAAAACATCTCTTCTTAGAGAATTCATTGTTAACGTGTTATTTCTATGTTCTTGAAATACCTATCAATAAAAACTTTTGAGTTTTGGATCAGTGGTATCAAAGCATTTTGTCTTGAGAGTGTATGATCTTGAGGATGAGGTCAGGCTACAAGAAGCTTAGGTGGAAAACAATAAAGCTTCCAAACTATCCACCTATTCACTCCAGATGACTTGAAATGGTAGACAACATCGAGACATCCAATCCTTTCATCAAAATGGTGAATGAATCCCTCTAATGGAAACAAGCATAGATGATGCAACAATTTACCTAAATTATCCAAGAACTGTAGATGGCAAATTTTGGCTCCTCATCTCCACTTCTTGGCTCCTCATCCATGGAACATCTTTTCATTACCCCAACACCCTTCAAGGTTCAAGTAAATTTTAATATTCCTACATTTGAAGGAAAAATCAATGCTGATGTAGTAAAAAAATGGTTGGATCAATTATCTTATTACTTCTCTGTAAATAATTTCACCGATGGAGAAAAGATCACTTTTGCTCTTTTGAAAGCATCATTGCCCATGAAAAATTAGTGGGAAGTGTACAAAAAGAAGTTCATTATCAATGACATTGGCCTTGAGGTGGAAGCTATCTATAATGATTTTGTGGAAGTGGTAAAGTAAGAATACTCTCCCATTGGAGCATATGATGATATGTACATATAGTGGTAATAACTTCACCAAGGTAAGGACCAATTTGTTTAAGACTACACAAACATTTCTCATTCTCTATCTACAAGATTGGGCATGTAAGAAAGTGAGAAACATAAGACTCAGAAATATCATGGTGGACTACAATGGTACATATGAGGGGAAATGAAACTCTTCAATTTGGAAACCCTCAATAAGGCATACAAGTTCATAGTGAAGATTGAGCAAAATCATGGAAGGAAGAATACGAAGAGTCAGCCCTCAAAATGGAAAAATGATAAGGAAGGTCAAACATGAGGCCAAAATTATAAGAAAAAGGAGTTTCAAGATAAGAAACCCTAAAAAGGGAATATTGGAAAAAGGTGTGATTACCATAAAATTGGAACTCACTCTAAAGAAGAATGTTGAGCCATCAAGTCACTGCTTTCTAAGTCACAATACTTGACATCTACTACTCTGTTTCATACACAACCTACAGTCAAAGAGGATGAAGAAGAGATTGTAGATGTGAAACTTGATACCATCATCGCTTCATCATAGACCCGTGAGTAAATGCTAGATGATAAAGAAAGATTGTTTCACTCCAAATTATGGGTAAAAGGTAAGCCTCTGCATTTCATTCTTGATAGTGGGAGTCAAAAGAATTTAATCTCTACTAAAGTTGTGAAAAGTATAAATCAATCCATGAAGACTCACCTAAAGCCATACATTATTGGATGGTTGAGCCCAAGGAGAGACCTTTGTGTCACCCATCAGTGTCTTCTTTCATATGTAATAAAACCTTTCCAAGATGAAGTCTTGTGTGTTGTGGTCAATCTAGTTATTTGTGAAGTACTCCTTTGTTAGTTATTCATGTATGATTGATATGGCATCTATAAATCATGAACCCAAAGAATCACCCTCACTCTTGGAACATGGTGGTATAGGGTACTAGAGGTACCACCTTCCACATCTGTCTCCTTGATCAGTGCCAAGAAATGTAAGAGATTGGTAGAGAAGACAAAGCAATTCATTCTCATGGTGGTCAAACCATAGAAATCTAAGAAGGCTAATATTGCAGTCTTGACTACACAATCAACACAACAAGAAAAGTAGATTAGACAAGTCAAAGGAGAATATGATGACTTATTCAAGTCACCCATAGGAATTCCACTACATTACTATGTAAAACATTTTATTGATTTGATCCCAGGATCACCTTTGCCTAACCATCTTGTATATCATAGATCAGTTTTGGAAAATGGTGAGATAAAAAAGATAGATTCAAGAATTGATCCAAAAGGCTCACATTAGGCCAAGCTCTTCACCCTAAGGTAGACCAATTATCTTGGTACCAAATAAATATGGAACATGGAGGATTTACATTGACTATCAAACCTTGAATAAAATCATTGTGAAGAATCCCTACCACCTCCATAGGATTGATGACCTGCTGGGCCAACTCTGTGGTGAAAAGTTCTTCACCAGAATTTATCTCAAATCTAGCTATCACCAAATTCCTATCAATCCCATTGATGTCTAGAAGACTGCATTTAAATCTAAGGAGGGGCTCTTCAAAGGTTATTTTGTCTTAACTAACACACCTACAACCTTCATGAGGATGATGGATGACATATTGTGACCCTTCACCAACTCATTCATGGTTGTCTACTTGGATGACATTCTCGTCTACAATATAACATGGGAGGAACATCTACAACATGTTTTTAAGGTGCTTTTAACTCTTTAAGAGCACAAGTCATATGCAAATCTCAATAAATGCACATTCAAGATGAAAACAATTTAGTACCTTGGGTAAATTGTGAATGAGAAAAGGGTCCATGTTGATCTAGAGAAGATTTGAGTTATTTGAGAATGGCCTACACCAAGGACCCTCAAAGAACTTCATAGCTTCTTAGGTCTTACAAATTTATATCACAGGTTTGTTCTTAGATTTTCACATGTTGCTTGGTCACTAATCCAAGTGACTAAATGAGGAACTAAAGCTACATTTCAATGGGGTGAAATACAACAAAGGGAATTTGAGAATTTATAGAATAGACTTTGGTTAGCCCCTATTCTTTCTTTGCCATATTTTCATCAGCCTTTTGAGTTGATGATAGATGCATCTGAATATTCCATGGGAGCTATCATCATGCAACATGGCCATCCTACTACATATCATAGTGAAACTTTCACTGATATAGTTAAGAAATACCTGACATATGATAAGGAGCTCTATGCCATTGTGCAAGCTTACAAATAATAGAAACACTACATCTTAGGGAAAGAGATGGTCATCCACACTAACCATAGACCATTGGAATTCATCTATAAGTAGATAAAACAACAAAATGAGAGGAACCAAAAGTGGGCCACATATCTATAGTAATTCCAAATGATCATCAAACACAAAAAGGTGAGATAAAATATGGTTATATATTTTCTAGGTCACCAACCAATTACTACACTCATAATAGTTATTGACCTATCTAAAAATGAGATTGCCACTTAGGTTTCTCTATATGAAGCAGATCCTACCTTTGCTGATACATATTAGGTGCTTTGAAAAATCAAACATGTTTCTAATTTATATTTTCAAGATAATGTCCTCTATCATATGGGGTATATCCGTGTTCTAGCTATAGAGCAATAGAAGATGATATGGGAAGCACATTTTAGTAGGATAGTTGTTGGCAGTTCTTCAAAAATACTTATAATGGCCCAATATGTGAAATGATGTGGAAAGGTATCTCAAATATTACACCCCATGTGCAATAGCCAAGTTAACAAATAAGAAGCATGAATTGTACATGCCATTGCCAAAACCAACTAGGCCTTGGGAATCTATCTCTATGGATTTTCTCTCATGTTTTCCACCTCAAAACATGGTAAGGATTGTATTTTTGTTGTATTTGATAATTTTTAAAAAATGGATATCATTATTGCTTGTAATAAAAATATATCTACTGAAGAAACTACTCAAATATATTTTAGTCATGTATGGCTCCATTTTGGTCTCCCCAAGTCCATTGTCTTAGATCGAGATAATAGGTTCCTGAGCATCTTCTAGTCTAATTTATGAAAGATGATGGATACCAAGCTGATGAAGTCCATAGCCTTCCATCCATAGATTGATAGTTAGACAGAGGTGGTGAACCACTTGATTGTTCACAAGATTTAGATGTATCACTCCAAAAATCCATGCACATGGGATGAAGGGCTTATTTTCATACAACATGGATACAATCAAGCCTTATACGACTCGACCAAGCATAGTCCATTCCAATTATGCTTTGGGTTTCAACCCATGGCACCAATTGATATAGTTTTTCCATTTTCCCCCATGGAATACACACCTCATGGAATATCTAAGGCAGTAAAAGCAACAAAGTTTATTGAATAAATGCAACACATACAACAACAATTTTATGACATCTTGGAGAAGATGAATCAAAAGTATAAGCAATGCCATGACAAACATATGATTGCACACCATTTTTCTGTGGGTAACAAGGTTTGGTTGTGGCTTTAGAGGGAACAACTTGTAGGCCCACATATAAAAATTTGGCCTCTAAATTATGATCCCTACACCATCACCAAAAAGGTTAGAGAAAATAATTTTGAGTTAAACCTACCAACCTACCTTGGTCTGCATCCAATATTTAACATAGAGATCCTCAAACCATATCATCCACCTTTATTAGACACTTCAGTCATAGTATAACAACTAGAAATTAATGACCTTAATCCATAGAGTTTTGCTCCACTAGAGGAGGATTATATTTTGGACACCTAGATGAAGATAACAAAAAGACACTCTATTCCACTTTATCGGGTGGTCAAAAGGGGCCAACTTAGCCACTAAGGTGAGTGGCTCATAGAGAATCAAATTAAGACATAAATATCACACCTAATGAGGAATATTGATGCAATGGGGACCATTGCTTCTCAATGAGGGAGGAATGATCTGGGCAATAATTCAAGTGATAATTTGGGTGACGGTTCTACCCTAATTGATGATAGAACTTCTAGGAGCCATAACTTTTGCACCGTAGCTCCAATTAACTCTCTATTTGAATCGTTAGAAAGATAAGAATGAGGAGAACATGATGAGATGTCATGGATATTTGATCAATAGTTTTTAACCTTTGAAAAATCAATATAATAACCCCAAATTTCAATTTTGGTAGTGTAGTCTAAAAATAGTAAGTTTCTAAAAATAACAATTCCTCAAATTCTACATTGTTTTAAATCATGAAAGTCAAACCACTTAATCTCCCTTAAGATTGGTGACCTTTCAAATTATCATCCTACTTTAAAAATGTGTATACATGAATATTTAACCTAAAATAGAAATTAGACATCTCTTATCAGAGATAAGCATATAGTTATATTACGATCTTGAGTAATAAAATATCTCTTCTCAGAGAATTCACTATTACTATGTCATTTTTGTGTTCTTGAAATATATATCAATCAAAACTTCTAAGTTTCAGATCAGTGGTGTTAGAGCAGTTTGTATTGAGAGTGTATGATCCTGAGGATAAGGTTAGGCTAGTAAAACCTTGGGTGAAAAATAACAAGGCTTCCAAACTATCCACCTATTCACTCCAAATGACTTCAAATGGTAGATGACACTGAGACATCTGATCCTTTAAAAGAAATGGTGAATGAAGCCCTCTAATAAAAAGAAGCATAAATCCTACAAAAATTTACCCAGATTCTCTAATAACTCCCAATGGGAAGTTATGGATCCTCATCTACACTTCCTGGCTCCTCATCCATGAAACATCATTTTAGTGCCTCAACACCCTTCACGATTTAGGTGAATTTTGATATTCTAACATTTTAATGTCAATGTTGATGCATGAGAAAATTGGTTGTATCAGTTGTCTTCTTACTTATCTATAAATAAATTCATCGATGGAGAAAATATCACTTTTGCTCTTTTGAAAGCATCATTGCCCATGAAAAATTGTTGGGAAGTGTACAAAAAGAGGTTCAATACATATGAAATTGGTCTTGAGGTGTAACCTACATGGGATGATTTCGTGGAAGTGGTAAAGGAAGAATATTATCCCATTGTAGCATATTATGATCTATACATATAGTGGTAAAAACCTCACCAAAGTAAGGACTAATCTATTCAAGACTACATAGACATTTTTCATTCTCTATCTACAAGACTGGGCATCCAAGAAAGTGAGAAACATAATACTCTCAAATATCATGGTGGAATTCAATGGTACATATGGGGGAAATGTAACTCTTCAATTTGAAAACCCTTAGTGAGGCATACAAGTTCATAGTGAAGATTGAGAAGAAGCATGGAAGAAAGAATATGAAGTGTTAGCCCTCAAAATGGAAAAGTGATAAGGAAGGTCAAACACGAGGCCAAAATTAAAATCAAAATGAGGTTCAAGACAAGAAATCCTAGAAGGAGAAGACTAGAAAATGGTGTGATTACCACAAAACTGGAACTCACTCCAAAGAAGAATGCCGAGCCATCAAGTCACTACTTTTTGAGTCACAATACTTGACATCTACTACTCTGTCTCATGCACAACCTACATTCAATGAGGAAAAATAAGAGATTGTATATGTTGAGCTTGATACCATCATCACTTCATCATAGACCCATGAGAAAAGGCCAGATGACAAGGAAAAATTATTTCACTCCAAATTATGGGTAAAATGTAAGCCTCTACATTTCATTCTTGATAGTGGGAGTCAAAAGAATTCAATCTCTACTAAAGTTGTGAAAAGTCTAAATCTATCCATGAATCCTCACCAAAATCCATACAATATTGGATGGTTGAGCCTAGGGAGAGACCTTTGTGTCACCTATCAGTGTTTTCTTTTATATGTAATAAAAACTTTCCAAGATGAAGTCTTGTGTGATGTGGTCAGTCTAGATGTTTATGATGTACTCCTTGGTTAGCCAATCCTATATGATCAACATGGCATCCATTAATCATGAACCTAAAGAACCACCCTCACTCTTGAAACATAGCTCTATAGCGTATCAGAGGTACCACCTTCTACATCTATCTCTTTGATTAGTACCAAGTAATGTAAGACATTGGTGGAGAAGACAAAGTAAACTACTCTCATGGTGGTCAAACCACAGAAATCCAAGAATGTTGATGTTGCAGTCTTGACTATAGAATCAACATAAAAAAAAAAGTAGATGGGATAAATCATAAGAGAATATGATGACTTATTTAAGTTACCCATAGGGGTTTCATTACATTGTTTGGTAAAACATTCTATCAATTTGATCCTAGTATCACCTTTGCCTAATAGTCCTATGTATCATAAATCAATTTTAAAGAATGATGAGATAAAAATACAAATTCAAGAATTGATCTAAAAGGGTCACATTAGGCCAAGATCTTCACCTTGTGGCAAACTAATTATCTTGTCAATAAATAAAGATGGAACATGGAGGCTTTGCATTGACTATCGAGCCCTGAGTAAAATCACTATGAAGAATCACTACCCCCTCCCCAGGATTGATGACCTACTAGACCAACTCTGTGGTGAAAATTTATTCACCAAAATTTATCTCAAATCTAGCTATCACTAAATTCTTATCGATCCCACCAATGTCTGGAAGACTACATTCAAATCTAAGGATGGTCTCTTCAAATGGTTAGTTATGCATTTTAGCTTAACTAATGTACTTGTAACATTCATGAGGATGATGGATGACATCCTGTGACCCTTCACCAACTCATTCATGGTTGTCTACCTAGATGGCATACTCATCTATAGAAAAACATGAGAGGAACATCTACAACATGTTCATAAGGTGCTTCAAATTCTTTGATATCACAAGTTATATGAAAATATCAATAAATGCACATTTGAGATGAAAATAATTTAGTACATAAGGTACATTATGAATGAGGAAGGGGTCCATGTTGATCTAGAGAAGATTTAGGCTATTTTGGAATGGCCTATACCAAGGACCCTTATAGATCTTCATAGCATCTTGGGTCTTGTAGATTTCTATCGTAGGTTGGTTCTTGGATTTTCATATGTTTCTTGGTCACTAACCCAAGTGACTAAAGGAGGAACTAAAGTTACATTTCAGTGGGGTCAACTACCAAATTTGCATCAACCTTTTGAGTTGATGATAAATGCATCTGAATATGCCATGGGAGCTATCATCATGCAACATGGCCATATAATTGCATATCATGGAAAAAATTTCACTGATACAGTCAAGAAATACCTGACATATGATAAGGATCTTTATGCCATTTTGGAAGCCTATAAAAAATGGAAACACTACATCTTAGGGAAAGAAATGATCATCCACACTAACCATAGATCATTGGAATCCATCCAGATGTAAATCAAACTATGAAATGAGAGGAAACAAAAGTGGGCCACATATCTATGGCAATTCCATCTGATAATCAAATATAAAAATGGGAGATCAAATACAACTACAGATTATTTGAGCCACACACCAATTATTGCACTCATAAAAGTTTTTGACTTGTACGAACATGAGACTACCACTTGGAGTGCTATGTATGAATTATATCTTGCCTTTCCTGATACATATCAGGGGCTTTAAAAAGGTAAACATGTTTCTAATTTCTATTTTCAAGATAATGTCCTCTATCATATGGGGCACATATATGTTCCAACTACATAAAAATATAAGATGATATGGGAAACACATTTCACTAGGATAGTTAGACACTTTGGTGTAGAAAAGAAATTGGTATTTCTTCAAAAACACTTTTATTGGCCACATATGTGAAAAGGATATGGAAAGGTATCTCAAATATTGCACCCCATGTGCAATAGCCAAGACAAAAAATAAGAAACAAGGATTTTACATGCCATTACTAGAACCAACCAAGCCTTGGGAATCTATCTCCATGGATTTTCTCTCAGGTTTTCCCACATCAAAACATGGAAATGACTATATTTTTGTTGTAGTTGATCATTTTTGAAAAATAGCTTTCATGATTGCTTATAAGAAAAATATATCTACTGAAGAAACTACTCAACTATAGTTTAGTCATGTATGTCTCCATTTTAGTATCCCTAAGTCCATTATCTCAAATCAAGATAACAGGTTCCTAAGCATCTTCTGATCCACTCTATGGAAGATGATGGATACCAAGCTAATGAAGTCCATAGTGTTTCATGCATAAAATGATGATCAGATAGAGGTGGTGAACCAATTGATTGTTCCCATGATTTAAATGTCATTCCAATCATCCACACACATGGGATGAGGGGATTTTTTTCATACAACATGGATACAATCAAGCCCTACATAGCTTGACCAAGAACAATCCATTCCAAGTATGCTTTGCGTTCCAACCCATGGAACCAATCGATATAACCATTCCATTCTCCACCATGAAATACACACCTCATGGAAGATCTAAGGTAAAAAAATCAATAAAGTTCATTGAACACATACAACACATCTAGTATCAAGTTCATGACATCTTGGAGAAGATGAATCAGAAGTATAAGCAATACCATGACAAACATAGGATTGCACACCATTTTGTTGTGGGTGACAATGTTTGGTTGTGACTTCAGAAGGAATGACTTGAAGTACCCACACATAAAAATTTGGCCTCTATGATATGGTCCCTACACCATCACTAGAAAAATTGGAGAAAATATTTTTGAGTTGAAGCTACCAGCCTACCTTGGTCTGCATCCAATATTCAACATGAAGCTCCTCAAACCAAATCATCCACCTTTGTTAGAAACTTCAATCATAGTATAACAATTAGACATTGATGACCTTGATCCATTAAGTATTGATCTAGTGGATGAGGATTAGATTGTGGACACCTAGATGAATAAAACAAGAGGATGTTCTATTCTACTTTATCATGTGGTCAAAAGGGGCCATCTTAGCCCCCAAGGTGAGTGGCTCATGGAGAATAAAATTTAGACACAAATTCCACACCTAGTTAGTAATATTGATGCAATGGGAACCATTACTTCTCAAGGAGGAAGGAATGATCCAAGCAATAATTTAGGTGACAATTTGGGTGATGGTTCTACCCCAATTGATGATAAAACTTTTGGGAGCCATAACTCTTGCACCATAGCTCTAATTGACTCCCTATTTGAACCATTGAAAATATAAGAATGAGGAGACCATGGTGAGATGGCATGGAGCTCTGATCAATGGTTTTTAACCCTTAAAAACCCAATGGGAGTGCTCTAATTTTCAATTTTAGTAGTGTAGTCTAAAAATAGTAAGTTTCTAAAAATAATATTTCTTTGGATTTTGCATTATTTTAAATCATGGAAGTTGAAATAATTAATCTACCTCAAGATTAGTGACCTTCAACATCCTCCTCCTAATTTAAAAATGTGTATAAATAAAGATGTAACCTGAAATGGAAATCAGACATCTCTTTCCAGAGATAAGCATATAGTTGTATTGCGATCTTGAGTAAAAAAACATCTCTTATTAGAGAATTCATTATTACTATGTTATTTTTATGTTCTTGAAATATATATCAATCAAAACTTCTGAGTTTTGGATTAATGGTATCAGAGTGGTTTGTCTTGAGAGTGTATGATCATGAGGATGAGGTAAGGCTACAAGAAGCTTAGGTGGAAAATAATAGAGCTTCTAAACTATCCACCTATTCACTCCAAATGACTTCAAATGGCAGATGACACTGAGACATCTGATACTTTTAATGAAATGGTGTATGAAGCCCTCCAATGGAAACAAGCATAGATGCTACAAAAATTTACCCAAATTCTTTATCAACTCTCGATAGGAAATTTTTGATCCTCATCTACACTTCCTATCCCATCATCCATGGAACATCCTTTTAGTATGCCAACACATTTCAAGGTTTAGGTGAATTTTGATATTTCTATATTTGAAGGAAAAATCAATGTTGATGTAGTAAAATTTTTTTTGGATCAATTGTATTCCTAATTTTTTATTAATAAATTCATCAATGGAGAAAATATCACTTTTACTCTTTTGAAAGCATCATTGCCCATGCAAAATTGGTGGGAAGTGTACAAAAAGAGGTTCAGTACATATGACATAGGCCTTGAGGTGGAACCTACCTAGGATGATTTCATGGAAGCAATAAAGGAAGTATACTATCCCATTGGAGCATATGATGATCTATACATATAGTGGCAACAACTTCACCAAGGTAAGGACTGATCTATTCAAGACTACACAAACATTTTTCATTCTTTATCTACAATATTGGGCATCCAAGAAAGTGAGAAACATAAGAATCTCAAATATCATGGTGGACTATAATGGCACATATGGGGGGAAATGGAACTCTTCATTTTAGAAACCCTCAATGAGGCATACAAGTTCATAGTGAAGATTGAGCAGAGGCATGTAAGGAAGAATACAAAGAGTTAGCCCTCAAAATGGAAAAGTGATAAGGAAGGTCAAACATGAGGCCAAAATTAGAAGAAAATGGAGTTTCAAGATAAGAAACCCCAGAAGGGGAAGACTATAAAATGGTGTGATTATCACAAAACTAGAACTCACTCCAAAGAAGAATGTGAAGACATCAAGTCACTGCTTTCTGAGTCACAATACTTGAAATCTACTACTCTATCTCATAAATAACCTACAATCAAAGAGTTTGAAGAAGAGATTGTAAATGTTGAGCCTCATACCATCATCACTTCATCATAGACCCATGAGGTAGGGCCAGATGATAAGAAAAGATAGTTTCACTTCAAATTTTGGGTAAATGGTAAGCCTCTACATTGCATTCTTGATAGTGGGAGTCAAAAGAATTTAATCTCTACTAAAGGTATGAAAATTTTAAATCTATCCATGAAGCCTCACCCAAAGCCATACAGTATTAGATGGTTGAGCACAGGGAGAGACCTCTATGTCACCCATCATTGTCTTATTTCATATGCAATAAAACATTTCCAAGATGAAGTCTTGTATGATGTGGTCAATCTAGATGTTTGTGATGTATTCCTTGGTTAGCCATTCATGTATGATCAACATGGAAGAAATAAATCATGAACCCAAAAAATCACCCTCATTCTTGGAACCTAGTGTTATAGGGCACCAAAGGTACCACCTCCCACATCTATCTTCTTGATAAGTGCCAAGCAATGTAAGATATTGGTGGTGAAGACAAATAAATTCTCCTTCATGGTGGTCAAACAATAGAAATCCAAGAAGGCTGATGTTGCAGACCTAACTACATAATCAACACAAAAATAGAATCAAATAGGAAAAATCGTAAGAGAATATGATGACTTATTCAAGTCACCCACAAGAGTTTAACTACATTGTCAGGTAAAACATTATATCAATTTAATCCCAAGATCACCTTTGCCTAATAGTCCTATGTATCATAGATTAGTTTTTGAGAATGATGAGATAAAAATATATATTTAATAATTAATCCAAAAGGGTCACATCAGGCCAAGCTCTTCACCATGTGGTAACACAATTATCTTAACACTAAAGAAAGATTTAATATTGAAGCTTTGTACTGACTATCAAGCAAATCACTGTGAAGAATTGCTACCCCCTCCATAGGATTGATGACCTAGTAGATCAACTCCATTGTGCAAATTTATTCACCAAAATTGCTCTTAAATCTAGCTATCACCAAATTTCCATCGATCCCATTGATGTCTAGAATAATGCATTCAAATATAATGAGGGGCTCTTTGAATGGTTAGTTATACCTTTTGGCTTAACTAACACACTTGCAACCTTCATGAGGATGATGGAAGACATCCTACGACCCTTCACCAACTCATTCACGGTTGTCTACCTAGATTACATACTCATATATAGTATAACATGGGAAGAACATCTGTAACATGTTCTTAAGGTGATTTAAACTCTTTGAGAGCACAAGTTGTATGTAAATCTCAATAAATGAACATTCAAGATGAAAACAATTTAGCACCTCAGGTACATTGTGAATGAATAAGGGGTCCATGTTTATCTAGAGAAGATTTAGGTTATTTAAGAATGGCCTACACCAAGGACCCTCATAGAACTTCACAGGTTCTTTGGTCTTGTAAATTTTTATCACAAGTTTTTATTGTATTTTCACATATTGCTTGGTCACTAATCCAAGTGACTAATGAAGGAACTAAATCTAAATTTTAGTGGGATGAAATACAACAAAGGGAATTTGATAATTTTAAGAATAGACTTTGCTCAACCTCTATTCTTGCCTTGCCAGATTTGCATCAACCTTTTGAGTTAATGACAAATGCATCTGAATATACCATGAGAGCTATCATCATGCAACATGGCCATCCTATTGCATATCATAGTGAAACTTTCACTGATACAGTTAATAAATACTTTACACATGATAATGAGCTCTATGCTATTGAGGAAGCATGAAAATAATGGAAACACTACATCTTAGGGAAAGAGATGATCATCCACACTGACCATAGACCAATGGAATTCATCCAAATGTAGAGCAAACTATTAAATGAGAGGAACCAAAAGTGGGCCACATATCTATAACAATTATATCTGATAATCAAACATAAAAAGGGAAGCTCAAATATGTCTATAGATTGTTTGAGTTTCCCACCAATTACTGCACTAATAATAATTCTTGACCTGTGCAGACATGAGACTACCACTTGGAGTGCTCTATATGAAGCAGATCCTACCTTTACTGATACATGTCAGGTGCTTCAAAAAGGTAAACATATTTCTAATTTCTATTTGAAAGATGATGTCCTCTATCATATGGGGCACATTTGTGTTCCAATTATAGAGGAATAAAAGATGATATGGGATGCACATTTCAATAGGATAATTGGACACTTTGGTGTAGAAAAGACATTGGCAGTTCTTTAGAAACACTTCTAATAGGCCCATATGTGAAAGAATGTGGAGAGGTATCTCAAAAATTACACCCCATGTGTGATATCCAAGCCAACAAATAAGAATTAAGCATTGTACATGCCATTGCCAGAACCAACTAAGCCTTGGGAATTTGTCTCCATGGATTTTTTCTCAGGTTTGCCCACTTTAAAACATGGAAAGGACTGTATTTTTATTATAGTTGATCATTTTTCAAAAATGGATATCATGATTTCTTTTAATAAAAATATATTTACTGAAGAAACTACTCAACTATATTTTAATCATGCATGGCTCCATTTTGGTCTCCCCAAGTCTATTATCTTAGATCAAGATAGTAGGTTCATAAGCATCTTCTGGTCCACTCTATGAAAGATGATGGATACCAAGATGATGAAGTCCATAGCCTTCCATACATAGACTGATGGTCAAATAGAGGTGGTGAACCACTTGATTGTTCACATGATTTAGATGTATCACTTCAAACATCCATACACATGGGATGATGGGATTTTTTTCATACAACATGGATACAATTGGGCCCTACACATCTCAAAAAAGCACAATCTATTCTAAGTATGCTTTAGGTTCTAACCCATGGCATAAATTGATATAACCGTTATATTTTCTACCATAGAATACACACCTCATGGAATATCTGAGGTAGTAAAATCAAAAAAGTACATTAAACAAATGCATCACATCTAGCAATAAGTTTATGAGATCTTGGAGAAGATGAATCAAAAGTATAAGCAATACCATGACAAACATAAAATTACACACCATTTTGTTATGGGTGATAAGGTTTGGTTGTAGCTTCAGAAGGAACAAATACTTTTGAGTTGAACCTACCAACCTACCTTAGTCTTCATCCAATATTCAATGTGGAGCTCCACAAACCATATCATCCACTTCTATTAGAAACTTCATTCATAGTAGAATAACTACACATTGATGAGCTTGATCCATAGAGTATTGCTCCAATGGAAGAGGATCATATTGTGGACACTTGGATGAAGACAACAAGAAGATGCTCTATTCCACTTTATCAGGTGATCAAAAGGGGCCAGCTTAGCCACCAAGGTGAGTGGTTCATAGAGAATCAAATTAAGACACAACTGCCACACTTTATGAGGAATATTGATGTAATGGGGAACATTTCTTCTCAAGGAGGGAGGAATGATCTAGGCAATAATCTAGGTAACAATCAGGTGATGGTTCTACCCAATTGATGATGAAACTTTTGGGAGCCATAACTTTTGCACTATATCTCCAATTGACTCCCCATTTGAACCATTGGAAAGATAGGAATGAGGAGAACATATTGAGATGGCATGGATATACAATTGATGGTTTTTTATCCCTAAAAATCCAATAAAAGTGCCCCAAATTTCAATTTTAGTAGTGCAGTCTAAAAATAGTAAGTTTCTAAAAATAGTAATTCCTCAAATTCTACATTGTTTAAAATCATGGAAGTCAAACCAGTTAATCTCCCTCAAGATTGGTGAGCTTCCACATACTTCTCAAACTTTAAAATTGTGTATAAATTAATATTTAACTTAAAATAGAAATTAGATATCTCTTTCCAAAGATAAACATATAGTTGTATTGTGATCTTGAGTAATAAAACATCTCTTCATATAGAATTCATTGTTACTATGTTATTTTTGTGTTCTTGAAATATCTATCAATCAAAACTTCTAAGTTTTGCATCAATAGTATCAGAGTGGTTTGTATTGAGAGTGTATGATCCCGAGAATGAGGTTAGGCTAT
Organism: Torreya grandis; assembly: GCA_037957365.1. Classification (NCBI taxonomy): domain Eukaryota; kingdom Viridiplantae; phylum Streptophyta; class Pinopsida; order Cupressales; family Taxaceae; genus Torreya; species Torreya grandis. Next base: position 1,160,369 of record JARHVA010004405.1, read on the forward strand.
AATAAGTTTGGGTAGAAAATAATAGAGATTCTAAACTATCCACCTATTCACAATAAATAACATCAAATGATGGATGACATCGAGACATCTGATCCTTTCAAAGAAATGGTGAATGAAGCCCTCCAATGGCAACAAGCATAGATGGTGTAACAATTTACCCAAATTCTCCAATAACTTCTAATGGAATATTTTGGATCCTCATCTGCACTTCCTAGCTCCTCATCCATGAAACCTCCTTTCAGTGCCCCAACACCATTCAAGGTTTAGGTGAATTTTGATATTCCTACATTTGAAAGCAAAATCAATGTTGATGTAGTATAAAATTGGTTAGATCAATTGTCTTCCTACTTCTTTGTAAATAAATTCACCGATAGAGAAAATATCACTTTGCTCTTTTAAAATCATCATTGCCCATGAAAAATTAGTGGGAAGTGTATAAAAAGAGGTACAATACAAATGACATTGGCCTTGAGGTGGAACCTACATGAGATGATTTCATGGATGCCATAAAGGAATAATACTATCCCATTAGAGCATATGATGATCTGTACATATAGTGGCAACAAATTTTCCAAGTTAAGGACCAATCTGTTCAAGACTACATAGACATTTTTCATTCTCTATTTGCAAGATTGGGTATAGAAGAAAGTGAGAAACACAAGAATCTCAAATATCATGGTGGACTACAATGGTACATATGGGGGGAAATGGAACTCTTCAATTTGAAAACCCTCGATGAGGCATATACGTTCACAATGAAGATTGAGTAGAAGCATGGAAGGAATAGTACAAATAGTCAACCCTAAAAATGGATAAGTGACAAGGAAGGTCAAACATGAGGCCAAAATTGAAAGCAAAAGGAGATTCAAGATAAGAAACTATAAAATGGTAAGATAGGAAAATAGTGTGATTACCATAAAATTTGAACTCACTCTAAAAAAGAATGTCGAGCCATCAAGTCACTACTTTTTGAGTCACAATACTTGACATTTACTACTCTATCTCATACATAACCTATGGTCAAAGAGGATGAATAAAATATTGTAGATGTTGAGCCCGATACCATAATCACTTGATCATATACTTGTGAGAAAAGGCCAAATGAATAGGAAATATTATTTCACTCTAAATTATGGGTAAAAGGTAAGCCTCTACATTTCATTCTTGATAGTGGGAGTCAAAATAATTTAATCTCTGCTAAAGTTATGAAAAGTCTAAATATATCCATGAAGCCTCACCCAAAGCCATATAGTATTGGATGGTTGAGCCTAGGTAGAGACCTTTGTGTCACCCATCAGTGTCTTATTTTATATGTAATAAAACCTTTCCAAGATTAAGTCTTGTGTGATGTGGTCAATCTAGATATCTGTGATGTACTCCTTGGTCAGCCATTCATATATGATCAACATGGCATCTATGAATCACGAACCTAAAGAATCACCCTTACTCTTGGAACATGTTGCTATAGTGTACCAAAGGTACTACCTCCCACATCTATTTCCCTGATTAGTGCCAAACAATATAAGAGATTGGTGGAGAATCTCATGGAGTTCAAACCATATAAATCCAAAAAGGCTAATGTTGCAGTCCTGACTATGCAATCAACACAACAACAAAAGTAGATTGGAAAAATCATAGGAGAATATGATGACTTATTCAAGTCATCCATAGGAGTTCCACTACATTTCTAGGTAAAACATTATATTGATTTGATCCCAGGATCACCTTTGCCTAATAGTCCTATGTATCATAGATCAGTTTTGAAGAATGATGACATAAAAAGAGAGATTCAAGAATTGATCTAAAATGGTCACATCAGACCAAGCTCTTCACCCTATGGAAGCCCAATTATCTTGGCACCAAAGAAATATGGAACATGGAGGCTTTGCATTAACTATTGAGCCCTAAATAAAATCACTATAAATAATCACTACCCCTCCCCAAGATTGATGACATGCTGGACCAACTCCATGGTGTGAAGTTTTTCACCAAATTTGATCTCAAATCTAGCTATTACCAAATTCCCATTGATCCTACTGATGTCTAGAAGACTATATTCAAATCTAAGGAGGGGCTCTTCAAATGGTTAGTTATGCCTTTTGGCTTAACTAACACACCTAAAACCTTCATGAGGATGATGGATGCCATCCTATGACCCTTTAACAACTCATTCATGGTTGTCTACCTGGATGACATACTCATCTGCATTAAAACATGGGAGGAACATCTGTAAATTTTTTATAAGGTGCTTTAAAATATTTGAGAGCACAATTTGAATGCAAAGCTCAACAAATGCACATTTAGGATGAAAATAATTTAGTACCTCAGGTACATTGTGAATGAGTAAGGGGTCCATGTTGATCTAGATAAGATTTAGGTTATTTGAGAATGGCCTACACCAAGGACCCTCATAGAACTTCATAGCTTCTTGGGTCTTGCAAATTTCTATCATAAGTTTGTTCTTGGATTTTCACATGTTTTTTGGTCACTAACCCAAGTGACTAAAGGAGGAACTAAAGATACATTTTAGTGGGGTGAAAGAAAATAAATGGTATTTGAGAATTTTAAGAATAGACTTTGCTTAGCCCTTATTTTTGCCTTTCTAGATTTGCATCAACCTTTTTATTTGATGATAGATGCATCTAAATATGCCATGGTAGCTATCATCATGCAACATGGACATCTTGTTACATATCATAGTGATAATTTCATTGATACAATCAGTAAATACCTAAGATATGATAAGGAGCTCTATGCCATTGTGTAAACCTACAAACAATGGAAACACTACATCTTGGGGAAAGATATGGTACTGCATACTGACCATATACCATTGGAATTCATCCATACATAGAGCAAAATATGAAATGAGAGGAACCAAAAGTGGGCCACATATCTACAACAATTCCATATAATAAGCAAATACAAAAAGGGGAGCTCAAATACAGTCATAGATTGTTTGAGCCACCCACTAATTACTGAACTCAAAATAGTTCTTGACTTGTGTGGGCATGAGACTACTACTTGGGGTGCTCTTTATGAAGTAGATCTTACCTTTGTTGATATATATTAGGTACTTCAAAAAGATAAAAATGTTTCTAATTTATATTTACAATATAATGTCTTTTGTCATATGGGGCACATCTATGTTCTAGTTGTAGAGAAACAGAAGATGATATGGGAAACACATTTTAGTATGATAGTTGGACACTTTGGTGTAGAAAATACATTGACAATTCTTCAAAAACATTTTTACTAGCCCCATATGTGAGAGGATGTGGAAAGGTATCTCAAATCTTGCACCCCATGTGTGAAATCCAAGCCAACAAATAAGAAGCAACGATTATACACACCATTGCTAGAACCAACCAAGCCTTGGGAATTTGTCTCCATGGATTTTATTTCAGGTTTTCCCACTTCAAAACATGGTAATGATTATACATTTTTTTGGAGTTGATTAGTTTATAAAAATGGCTAACACGATTGTTTATAATAAAAATATATCTACTGAATAAATTGCTCAACTATATTTTAGTCATGTATGGCTCCATTTCGGTCTCCCCAAGTCTATTATCCTAGATCGAGATAGCAGGTTCCTAAGCTTCTTTCGGTCTACTCTATGGAAGATGATGGATATCAAGTTGATAAAGTCCACATCCTTCCATCCATAGATGTATTTTAAGACAAAGGTGGTGAACTACTTAATTTTTCACATGATTCAAATGTATCACTCCAAACATTCATGCACATAGGATGAGGGGCTTCTTTTCATACAACATGGATACAATCGGGCCCTTCACAACGTAGCCAAGCACAGTCCATTCCATGTATGCTTTAGGTTCCAACCCATAGAAAAAATTGATATAGCCATTCCATTCTTCACCATGGAATACACACCTCATGGAAGATCTGATTCAACAAGAGAAACAAAGTTAATTAAACAAATGCAACACATCTAGCAACAAGTCCATGACAAGTTGGAGAAGGTGAATCAGAAGTATAAGCAATGCCATGAAAAACATAGGATTGCACACTATTTTGCTATGGGTGACAAGGTTTAGTTGTGGCTTTAAAAGGAATAATTTTTAGGCCCACAAAAAAAATTTGCCTCTACGATATGGTCTGTACACCATCACTAAAAAAGTTGGAGAAAATATTTTTGAGTTGAACCTACCAACCTACCTTAGTCTACATCCAATATTCAATGTGGAGCTCCTCAAACCATATCATCCACCTCTATTAGACACTTCATTCATATCAAAACAACTAGACATTGATGAGCTTAATCTATAGAGTGTTACTCTATTAGAGGAGGATCAAATTTTGGACACCTAGATGAAGACAACAAGAGGACACTCTATTTCACTTTATAGGGTGGTCAAAAGGGGCCAGGTTAGCCACCAAGGCGAGTAGTTCATAGAAAATCAAATTAAGACACAAATACCACACCTAATGAGGAATATTGATGCAATGGGTACCATTGCTTCTAAAGGAGGGAGGAATGATCTGGGCAACAATTTAGGTGACAATTCGGGAGACGGTTCTACCCCAATTGATGATGGAACTTCTAGGAGCCATAACTTTTGCACTATATCTCTAATTGACTCCCCGTTTGAACTGTTGGAAAGATAATAATGATGAGAAAATGATGAGATGACATGGATATTTTATTTATGTATTTTTATCCTATAAACCAAATATAAGTGACCCAAATTTCAATTTTAGTAGTGTAGTCTAAAATTAGTAAGTTTTTAAAAATAGTAATTCCTCAAATTTTGCATTATTTTAAATCATGGAAGTTAAACCACTAAATCTACCTTGAGATTAGTGACCTTACACATCCTCCTCAAACTTTATAAATATGTTTAAATGAATATGTAACCCAAAATGGAAATTATACATCTCTTCCCAGAGATACGCATATATTTGTATTACGATCTTGAGTAATAAAACATCTCTTCTTAGAGAATTCATTGTTACTATGTTATTTTTATGTTCTTGAAATATTTATCAATAAAAAATTCTATGTTTTGGATTAGTGGTATTAGAGTAGTTTTTTTTGAGAGTGTATGATCCCAAGGATGAGGTAAGGCTATAAGAAGCTTGGGTGAAAAATAATAGAGCTTCCAAACTATCTACCTATTCACTCCAAATGACTTGAAATGATAGATAACATTGAGACATCTAATCCTTTCAAGGAAATGGTGTATGAAGCCCTCAAATGTAAATAACCATAGATGCTAAAATAATTTGTCTAAATTCTCCAATAACTCCTGATGGGAAGTTTTAGCTCCTCATCTACACTTCTTGGCTCCTCATCCATGAAATGTCCTTTTAGTGCCCCAACACCCTTCAAGGTTTAGGTGAATTTTGATATTCATACATTTTAAGGAAAAAGAAATGTTGATGCAATAGAAAATTGGTTGGATCAATTTTATTCCTACTTCTCTGTAAATAAATTTACTGATGGAGAAAAGATCACTTTTGCTCTTTTGAAAGCATCGTTTCTCATGAAAAATTGGTTGGAAGTGTACAAAAAAAAATTAGTACAGATGACATTAGACTTGAGGTGGAACCTACATGGGATGATTTCATGGAAGTGGTAAAGAAATAATATTATCCCATTGGAGCATATGATTATTTGTACATATAATGGTAATAACTTTTCCAAGGTAAGGACCAATCTATTCAAGACTACACAAACATTTTTCATTCTTTATCTGCAAGATTGGGCATCTAAGAAAGTGAGAAACATAAGACTCTCAAATATCATGGTGGAATAAAATGTTACATATGGGGGAAATGGAATTATTCAATTTTTAAACCCTCGATGAGGCATACAAGTTTGCAATGAAGATTGATTAGAAGCATGGAAGGAAGAATACAAAGAGTCAGACCTCAAAATGGACAAGTGATAAGGAAGGTCAAACACAAGGCCAAAATTGAAAGCAAAAGGAGATTCAAGATAAGAAATTATAGAAGGGTAAGATTAAAAAATGGTGTGATTACCACAAAATTGGAACTCACTCTAAAAATGAATGTCAAGACATCAAGTCACTACTTTTTGAGTCACAATACTTGACATATACTACTCTATCTCATACATAACCTATGTTTGAAGAGGATGAAAAAAATAGTTTAGATGTTGAGCCTAATACCATCATTTCTTTATCATAGACCCATGAGGAAAGGCCAGACGACAAGGAAAAATTGTTTCACTCCAAATTATGGGTAAAAATTAAGCCTCTACATTTCATTCTTGATAGTGGGAGTCAAAATAATTTAATCTATGCTTAATTTATAAAAAGTCTAAATCTATCCATGAAGCCTCACATAAATCCATACACTATTGGATGGTTGAGCCTAGGGAGAGACCTCTATATCACCCATTAATGTCTTCTTTCATATGCAATAAAACCTTTCCAAGATGAAGTCTTGTGTGATGTGGTCAATCTAGATGTTTATGATGTACTATTTGGTTAGTTGTTCATGTATGATCAACATGGAATCTATGAATCATGAACTTGAAGAATCACCCTCACTCTTAGAACATGGTGCTATAGTGTATCAAAGTACCACTACCCACATTTATCTCCCTGATCAGTGCCAAGTAATGTAAAAATTTGGTGGAGAAGATAAATCAATTCATTCTCATGGTGGTCAAACTATAAAAATCCAAGAAGAATAATTCTATAATCCTAACTACACAATCAACACAACAACAAAAGCAGATGGAACAAATCACATGAGAATATGATAACTTATTCAAGTCACCTGCAGGGGTTCCGCTACATTGTTAGGTAAAATATTCTATCAATTTGATCCCAAGATCACCTTTGCCTAACAATCATGTGTATCACATATTAGTTTTGGAGAATGATGAGATAAAAAGATAGATTCAAGAATTGATTCAAAAGGGTCACATCAGGCCAAGCTCTTCACCCTGTGGTAGCCCAATTGTCTTGGAACCAAAGAAAGATGGAACATGGAGGCTTTACATTGACTATTGAACCCTAAATAAAATAACTATGAAAAATAACTGCTCCCTCCCCAATATTAATGACTTGATGGACCAAATTTGTGGTGCATAGTTCTTCATTAAAATTGATCTCAAATTTGGCTATCACCAAATTCCCATCAATCCAACCAATGTCTGAAAGACTGCATTCAAATATAAGGAGGGGATCTTTAAATGGTTAGTTAAGCCTTTTAGCATAACTAACACACCTAAAACCTTCATGAGGATGATGGATGACATCTTATGACCCTTCACCGGCTCATTTGTGGTTGTCTACCTAGATGACATACTTGTCTATAATAGAACATGGGAGGAACATTTGTAACATGTTTGTAAGGTACTTCAAACTCTTTGAGAGTACACGTTGTATGAAAATCTTGACAAATGCACATTTAGGTCAAAAATAATTTATTACCTCAGGTACATTATGAATGAGGAAGGGGTCCATGTTAATTTAGATAAGATTTGGGTTATTTGAGAATGGCATATAGTAAGGACCCTCATAAAACTTAACAACTTCTTGGGTCTTGAAAATTTATATCACAGGTTTATTTTTGGATTTTCACATGTTGCTTGGTCACTAACCCAAGTGAATAAGGGAAGAACTAAAGCTACATTTTAGTGGGATGAAATATAACAAAGGGAATTTAAGAATTTGAAGAACACAATTTTCTCAACCCCTATTCGTTCTTTGCCATATTTACATCAACCTTTCACTCAGATAGAGGTGGTGAACACTTGATTGTTTACATGTTTTGGATGTATCACTCCAAATATCCATGCACATGAGATGAGGGGCTTCTTTTCATACACCATGGATACAATCGAGCCCTACACAGCTCAACCAAGCACAACCTATTCCAAATATGATTTAGGTTCCAACCCATGGCACCGATTGATATAGCCATTCCATTATACACCATGGAATAAACACCTCATGGAATATATAAGGTATCAAAAGCAAGAAAGTTCATTGAAAAAATGTAACACATCTAGTAGCAAGTTCATGACATCTTGTAGAAGATGAATCAAAAGTATAAGCAACACCATGACAAACATAGGATTGCACACCATTTTTTTGTAGGTGACAAGGTTTGGTTGTGGCTTCAAAAGGAATGACTTGTAGGCCCACACAAAAAAATTTGGCCTCAATGATATGGTCCCTACACCATCACTAGAAAATTTGGAGAAAATGCTTTTGAATTAGACCTACTAGCCTACCTTGGTCTCATCTAATATTTAATGTGGAGCTCCTCAAACCATATTGTTTAATTCTGTTGGACACTTTAGTCATATTAGAACAACTAGACATTGATGAGCTTGATCCACAGAGTTTTGCTCTAGTGGAGGAGGATCCGATTGTGGACACCTAGATGAAGACAACAAGAGGATGCTCTATTCCACTTTATCAGGTGGTCAAAAGGGGCCAAATTATCCACCAAGATGAGTGGCTTACAAAGAATCAAATTAAGACGCAACTACCACACTTGATGATTAATATTGATGTAATGGGGAAAATTACTTCTCAAAGAGGGAGGAATGATCTGTATAATAATTCAGGTGACAATTAGGGTGATGGTTCTACCCCAATTGATGATGGAACTTCTGAGAGCCATAATTTTTGCACCATAGCTCTAATTGACTCCCCGTATGAACCATTATAAATATAATAATGAGGATAATGTGGTGAGATGTCGTGGAGATCTACTCAATGGTTTTTGAACCTAGAAATCCTAATGAAAGTGCCTCAATTTTTAATTTTAGTAGTGCAGTCTAAAAATAATAAGTTTTTAAAAATAGTAATTCTTTGAATTGTGCATTATTTTAAATCATGAAAGTCAAACCACTTAATCTTCCTTGAGATTTTTGACCTTCCACATCCTCCTCATACTTTCAAAATATGTATAAATGAATATGTAACCTAAAATATAAATCAAACATCTCTTTCTAGAGATAAGCATATAGTTGTATTGTGATCTTGAGTAATAAAACATCTCTTCTCAAAGAATTTATTGTTACTATGTTATTTTTGTGTTATTGAAATATCTATCAATAAAAAATTTATGTTTTGGATTAGTGGTATCAAAGTGGTTTGTCTTGAGAGTGTATGATCTTGAGCATGAGGTCAAGCTATAAGAATCTTGTGTGGAAAACAACAGAGCTTCCAAACTATCCACCTATTCACTCTGAATGACATCAAATGGTAGATGACACTGAGACATTTGATCCTTTCAAATAAATGGTGAATTAATCCCTCTAATGTAAATAAGCATAGATGTTATAATAATTTGTCCAAATTCTCCAATAATTCTTGATGGAAAATTCTAGCTCCTCATAAGCACTTCTTGGCTCCTCATCTATAGTACATCCTTTCAGTACCCCAACACCCTTCAAGGTTCAAGTGAATTTTGATATTCCTACATTTGAAGGCAAAATAAATGCTGATTTAGTATAAAATTGGTTGGATCAATTATCTTCCTACTTCTCTATAAATAAATTCACTGATGGAGAAAAGATCACTTTTTCTCTTTTGAAAGAACCATTGCCTATGAAAAATTGGTAGGAAGTGTAAAAAAAGAGCTTCAGTATAGATGACATTGGCCTTGAGGTGGAACCTACCTGGGATAATTTTTTAGAAGTGGTAAAGGAAGAATACTATCCCATTGGAGCATATGATGATCTATACATATAATGGAAACAACTTCACCAAGGTAAGGACCAATCTGTTCAAGACTACATAAAGATTTTTCATTCTTTATCTCTAATATTGGGCATCCAAGGAAGTGAGAAACATAAGACTCTCAAATATCATGGTGTAATATAATGGTACATATGGGGGGAAATGGAACTCTTCAATTTGGAAACCCTCAATGAGGCATACATGTTCATAGTAAAGATTGACCAGAAGCATGGAAGGAAGAATATGAGGAATCAGCCCTCAAAATGGAAAAGTGATAAGGAAGGTCAAACACAAGGCCAAAATTGGAAGCAAAAGGAGTTTTAAGATAAGAAACCCTAGAAGGGGAAGATTGGAAAATGGTGTGATTACCACAAAACTAGAACTCACTCCAAAGAAGAATGTTGAGCCATCAAGTCACTACTTTTTGAGTCATAATACTTGATATCTACTACTCTATCTCATAAACAACCTACAATCAAAGAGGATGAAGAAGATATTGTAGATGTTGAGCCTGATACCGTCGTCACTTCATCATAAACCCATGAGGTAAGACTAGATGACAAGGAAAGATTGTTTCAATCCAAATTCTGGGTAAACAGTAAGCCTCTACATTTCATTCTTGATAGTGGGATTCAAAAGAATTTAATCTCTATTGAAGTTGTGAAAAGTCTAAATCTATCCATGAAGCCTCACCTAAAGCCATACAGTATTGGATGGTTGAGCCTAAGGAGAGATCTCCTTATTACCCATCAGTGTCTTCTTTCATATGCAATAAAACCTTTCTAAGATGAAGTCTTGTAAGATGTGGTCAATCTAGATGTTTGTGATGTACTCCTTAGTCAGTCATTCATGTATGATCGACATGGAATCTATGAATCATGAACCCAAATAATCACCCTCACTCTTGGAACATAGTGTTATAGGGTACCAGAGGTACCACCTCCCACATCTATCTCTCTAATAAGTGCCAAGCAATATAAGAGATTGGTGGAGAAGACAAAGTAATTCATTCTCATGGTGGTCAAACCATAGAAATCCAAGAAGAATGATGTTATAGTATTGAATACACAATCAACACAATAATAGAAGTAGATGTGTCAAATCATAGTAGAATATGATGAATTATTCAAGTCACCCAAAGGAGTTCCACTACATTTCCAGGTAAAATATTCTATCTATTTGATCCTAGGATCACCATTTCCTAACAATCATTTGTAGCATAGGTTAGTTTTAGAGAATGATGAGATAAAAATATAGATTCAAGAATTGATCCAAAAGGGTCACATCAGGCCAAGATCTTCATCCTATGGCAGCCCAATTATCTTGGCACCAAAAAAAGATGGAACATGGAGGCTTTGCATTAACTATCAAGCCCTGAATAAAATTATTGTGAAGAATTTCTAGCCCCTCCCATGGTTTGATGACCTACTGGACCAACTCTATGGTGAAAATTTCTTCACCAAAATTGATCTCAAATCTAGTTATCACTAAATTCCCATCGATCCCACTGATGTCTAAAATACTGCATTCAAATCTAATGAGGGGCTCTTTGAATGGTTAGTTATGCATTTTGTCTTAACTAATGCATGTACAACCTTCATGAGGATGATGGATGACATCCTGTAACCTTCACTAACTCATTCATGGTTGTATACCTGGATGACATACTCATTTACAATAGAACATGGGAGGAACATCTACAACATGTTCGTAAGGTGATTCTAACTCTTCAAGAGCACAATTTGTATGCAATTCTTGACAAATGCACATTTGGGATTAAAATAATTTAGTACCTCAGGTACATTGTGAATGAGGAAGGGGTCCATTTTGATCTAGAGAAGATTCAGGTTATTTTAGAATTGCCTACACCAAAAACCCTCACAAAATGTTATAGTTTCTTGGGTCTTGAAAATTTCTATCATAGGTTTGTTCTTATATTTTCACATATTGCTTAGTCACTAACCTAAGTGACTAAAGGAGGAACTAAATATAAATTTTATTGGGGTGAAATAAAACAAATGGCATTTGAGAATTTGAAGAACAAACTTTGCTCAACCCCTATTCTTGCCTTGCTAGATTTGCATCAACCTTTTGAGTTGATGACAGATGCATCTGAATATGCCATGGGAGCTATCATCATACAACATGGCCATCCTATTACATATCATAGTGAAACTTTCACTGATACATTCAATAAATACCTGACATATGATAATGAGCTCTATGCCATTATACAAACTTGCAAATAATGGAAACACTACATCTTAGGGAAAGAGATGGTCATCCACACTGACCATAGACCATTCAAATTCATCTAGACATAGATAAAACTATAAAATGAGAGGCACCAAAAGCGGGCCACATATCTACTAAAATTTCATGTGATAATCAAACACAAAAAGAAGAACTCAAATAAAACCATAGATTATATGAGCTACCCACCAATTACTGCACTCACAATAGTTCTTGACCTATGCAGACATGAGACTACCACTTGGGTTGCTCCATATGAAGCAGATCCTACCTTTGCTGATACATATGAGGTCCTTCAAAAAGGTAAACATGTTTTTGATTTCTATATGTAAGATAATGCCCTTTATCATAGGGGCACATCTATGTTCCAACTAGAGAGCAATAGAAGATGATATAAGAAGCACATTTTAGTAGGATATCTGGACACTTTGATGTATAAAAGACATTGGCATTTCTTCAAAAACACTTCTACTGGCCCCATATGGGAAAGGATGTGGAAATGTATCTCAAATCTTGTACCCCATGTGTGATATCCAAGCCAAAAAATAAGAATTAAAGATTATACACACCATTGTTATAACCAACTAGGCCTTGGGAATCTATCTCCATGGATTTTCCCTCAGGTTTACCCACTTTAAAACATGGCAAGGACAATATGTTTATTGTAGTTGATCATTTTAAAAAAATACCTATCATGATTACTTATAAGAAAAATATATCTACTGATGAAACTACTCAACTATATTTTAGTCATGTATGGATCCATTTTGGTCTCCCCAATTCCATTGTCTCAAATTGAGATAGCAGGTTCTTGAGCATCTTCTGTCCACTCTATGGAAGATGATGGATACCAAGATGATGAATTCCATAGCCTTCCATCCACTGACTGATGGTCAGATAGAGGTGGTTAACCTCTTTATTATTCACATGATTCAGATGTATCACTCCAAACATCCATACACATGGGATGAGGGGATCCTTTTCATGTAACATGGAGACAATCGGGCCCTACACATCTCTACCAAGCATAGTACATTCCATGTATGATTTGGGTTCCAACCCATGGCACCAATTTATATAGAAATTCCATTCTCCACCATGGAATACACACCTCATGGAAGATCTGAGGAAATAAAAACAACAAAGTTCATTGAACAAATGCATCACATCCTACAATAAGTTCATGACATCTTGGAGAAGATGAATCATAAGTATAATCAACACCATGATAAACATAGGATTCCACACCATTTTATTATGGGTGACAAGGTTTAGTTATGAATTCAAAAGGAATAACTTTCAGGTCCACACAAAAAAATTTAGCCTCTATGATATGGTCCCTACACCATCACCAAAAAAGTTGGAGAAAATGCTTTTGAGGTTAACCTACCAGCCTACCTTGGTTTGCACCTAATATTCAATGTGGAGCTCATCAAACCATATCATCCATCTATATTAGACACTTTATTCATAGCATAACAACTAGACATTAACGAGCTTGATCCATATAGTTTTTATCTAGTGGAGGAGGATCATATTGTGGATAGCTAGATGAAGATAATAAGAGGATGCTCTATTCACTTTATCAGGTGGTCAAAAGGGGCCAACTTAGCCACCAAGGTGAGTGGCTCATAGAGAATAAAATTAAGATACAACTACCACACTTGATGAGTAATATTGATGTAATGGGGACCATTTATTCTCAAGGATGGAGGAATGATCTAGGCAATAATTTAGATGACAATTCAGGTGATGGTTCTACCCCAATTGATGACAAAACTTCTGGGAGCCATAACTTTTGCACCATAGCTCCAATTGACTCCTTGTTTAAACCATTGAAAATATAATAATGAGGAGAATACAATGAGATGGAATGGATATTTTATCAATGGTTTTTAATCCAAAAAACCCAGTGTAAGTTCCCCAAATTTCAATTTTAATAGTGCAGTCTAAAAATAATAAGTTTCTAAAAAAAGTAATTCCTCAAATTTTGCATTGTTTTAAATTGTGGATGTCGAACCACTTAATATCCCTCAATATTGGTGACCTTCCACATCCTCCTCTTAATTTTAAAATGTGTATAAATTAATATTTACCCTGAAATAGAAATCAGACATCTCTTCCCAGAGATAAAGATATAGTTGTATTACGATCTTGAGTAATAAAACATCTCTTCTCAGAGAATTCATTATTACTATGTTATTTATGTGTTCTTGAAATATATATCAAACAAAACTTTTGAGTTTTTCATCATATAAATAGGTAAAGGAACATAATATCACCATAAAGTACCTTTATAGTTGAGGGTCAGAAGACCAGTCTCTAAATTTGAGTCATTCACCCTTGAAGGGGGATGTGAAGATGGAGCCATAAGAGTAGGAGATAGAGAGGAAATAAAATGGGATATCACTTTAGGATAATGGGAGATAGGATGTTGGTGTTTTAATTATGTGGGTGTAGGTAATTCACTATCATATATTGATAAACTTCCCCTATAGGCTGGTAAACTATTGGATGGGGTTTGGCACTTTTATGGAATGTATTATTCTTACTATTAGAGACAGTTTTCCACCTATCAAAATTCTAGGGTTTTGAATTAGACCCATGTTTTTCATGAGGAAAATAAGGAGTGGGGATCATATGGTCTAAATCATGGCACCAAAAATAAGTGTTTAGGATGTTAATACAAAGCACATGTGTGAAATGATTATTACCTACTTAAATCTCAATGGACTATTTGAGGTCTTTGACAGGGAATATTTCCACACCAACCCATCTCTAACTATGTTTTCCATATAAATTTAGTTATTCATGGTATATAAAGTGGCCTAGAGGCTTGATAAGCTAGTAAAAATAATTCAATAAAGGAATAGATAAGCCTAGAAATTTTACCTAAATTTGGATTTTATGTTTAGCTTATTCTAAGACTTGAAAGTCTCATGTCTAATGGAAGAAAACAACCAAAGTGTTATGAATAACCAAGGGGCCATGGTTAAAAATAACTTTACAATGTTCAGGGTTTGTGAAAATATACATGAAGAAACCCTTAGTGAGGTTTTGAACCCCTTCTAGTTTTACCCTATGGCATTTCCAATGGTTGTGAACCCATTGCTTTAACTATTTATTTAGAGGAATTCAACCCATAAAATAATCAACCAAGGTAAAATTTAAAAAATAATTACAAGATTTATCAAACCCTAGTAAATATAGAATTACATCTAGTAAAGGAGTATCAAGGCTAGAGTCAATGCCTTGTGGTAGACCTTCAAGACAAACATTTGATATTTTTTTGATGCCATTACTTCTCATACTCCTATTGGTTATCCCTGCATCAAATGATACATAAATGGTGATAGTGTCCATTTGATAAAGGGAAGGTAGCACCACCCAAAGTGTGGAAGGACAACTTGACTCAACATAATAAATGTAATATCAAAAACATAATTAATCCTTTATAGATCTAAGATAGATCGATGGTGTGATGGATGGGGATAAAACCCTAAAAGCCATCAGACATCTAGTGCTTTTTATGGCTTCATCTCAAGCAATCCTCACATGAAAATTGAAACTTACTTAGCCTATTTTATCCCTATGAAATAGAGGATTATGGGAAATATTATTTGTCTTGTATTATTTAACATCATTACTTGGGAGTTATGAATGATATATTTACAAGAAAGATTCATGCAAGTTGAATCTTTGAGATAGGAAAAAATGAATTAAGGATAAAATGCTCACATGTTTTGGTATTAATGGAAATGTTTTTTGAGTTAATGATATTTGATCAAGGGAATTATAATTTAAAAATTGTGATTAATGGTATAAATTATTTCAATAAAATAATAATCAGGATAGAGAAGTATATTCAAGGGAAATTGATATAAATCCAAAACATTGAATAATACAAAGAGCTAAAAATGATGAGAAAATAGATTTGCTAAACTAAAATAAAAGAAGCAATACTAAGCCAATCTTTAAGTTAACTAAACAAAATAAGTAACATACATATAATATTATACATTACACATGATTTTATGTGGTAAAACCCTTTCAAATAAAAAATTAGAACAATAATTTTTGTAGTGAATTAACTTAATCATTTATAATAAAATTATGCATTACCAAGTTTTGATTTTCCTTTACTATATGTGTGAATATATATAGGAACATAAATAGGTTATCATCAAAGTTATGTTACAATACCAAAATCATGGGATATATAAAACATGTGATAGAACCATCAAAACATATACCAATATATTTTATGAGGTGAGTAGGATCCATTTAGTTTTTGGAATTTAATGAAGTGTAAATCATGGATAAAACACATTTCCTATGTAAAATATTTGTCTCTTACATAGCTCATAATTCGTAGGGAAATTCATTGAGATAAATATATATTAGTGACATGATAATGTGAATAAAAAGGAAGGAGGTAGCCACCACATCTAACTTTCCAAAGGATTAAAAGGACACCATGGTGATGCATGGTGTAACAATTAATACAAAGTATAATGACATACATTATTTAGTGGAAAATTAAGAGGAATACATGTTACCATTGTCAAGTCTACACAACAAAAACTAGAACATGCATATGACATGAATATGATCAAAAAGATGATAAAGAAGTTGATTATGCTTACAAAATAGTAAAACTAAGGGTATTTCATTATAATTAAATGATAATATATATGTGTAGTGAATTGTAGATGTAAAAATTGAATATTTATAGCATATTAGTCTTATACATTTGGCAAATACCAATCAGGTATATACCCTTAAGTTATGGACCTTGCCATTGTCGAAAGGCTCACATTTACCATGTCATTAATGCCTCTATGATTATCTAATAGTCTGACCCTTATCATTTTGATGACACATAATAACTTTACACTATAAAGAGATGAAAACTTTATATACACACACACACACACACACACACACACACACACACACACACACACACACATATATATATATATATATATATATATAAATTTTTCATCTCTTTATAGTGTAAAGTATATATATCACTATCAGTTACATATCTATACTTATTTTATATCCTTATGGACACTATCAATATATAAGGACACTAGTATTGATGCAAGTGGTGTTTTCATCCCCTTTGGAAACTTCACAAATATTAAATATTATTCTCAATAGGTATATAATGTAAAATCTTCACCAAGTTGTAAAAAAATTAGAATCTAAGGTTACCAACATAAAATAAAATGATTTGAAATCAAGTCATGATATTGATTCAAAAGATGTATTACATAATCCTCCATCACCCAAGATATCCTTGCACCCTTTGACAACTAGTTTTTGTGTACCTAAGTTCACATTATATGATGGAAAGGGTGATACTAAATTGGATCTTGATATTTTTATGCATCATGCCTTTATTATTCTTCAAATGATAAACTTTTTACCAAAGTATTTTGAAGGATCCTAAATTATTATGGTTTAATATGGTATTATGGCTTATAAATCCAATTAGTGAAAACATTTAAACCCATATAAGGTCAATTTATAACATTTTTATCCATAAAAATTACTAAAAGTATGTCATATCAAGTATGTCATATGCACAAATTTATAATATCAAACAAGGAACCAACAAACCTATGAATGAATATGTCTTGATGTATAAAACAATCTTAGCCAAAATGACAAATCGAATGGTAGATAAATAGCTTCAAAACATATTTAAACAAAGTTTACATGCCTACTTATATGAGTCTATTGTTTACAATGGTTTTAAATCTTTTGATGACTTATACCATATTTTCTTAGATCTATAAATGAAACTTATTTCCTTAAACAAGATTAAATATGTAGAAAACACATTGACTACATCCTCTACCAATTTTCATATAAAACCATGATACAAGATAAAACTTACATATCCTAAAAAGGAAACAACCATAATGGTTAATATAGTGTAACAACAAACATAATTGCCTCATATTATCTAATTCACCTAAGAGACAATTTACACAATTACCTGAGTCTCCAACTTTGCTACTTAATAAGTATGTGGAGTGTCATCTCATATCTCCCCCTCCTCCTATAGAGGTTGATATAAGTCAACCTTTACCAAAATAATATGATGTTGGATAATGCATATTATGAATATGATCAAGGATTTAGGAATTCTAAATTTTTTTTTTATACATTCAAACTCAAGATTGAATACCTTATTGATAACTAACAAATTACCTTTGATGATCTTCCAAAGGATTCAATTTCACAACCTGATGACCATTAAAACTAGAAGATATTTAAAAATCTTTTGCAAGATCATTCTAAGAATGAATCATAAGTGAAAATTACATATCATGCACATCCTCCTCCACCATATTATGGGCACTCATTAAATGGGATTATTAACACATATACATTCACAACACCTCTTATAACTTAGATACCTTATACTTCCTTTGATGATAGTGAAATTGTAGATTATGCCTTAGATCTTCATTCATTATTTATTTGAGCATACCTTAATCACCAACCTATAGATAGTGTTAAGATTGATAATGATGCTAGTGAGAATGTATTTATCATGACATTAATTACACATTTGGGATATATAAATGATGATTTATACACTTTGATAACAATAGTCAAAGAATTTGATATGACATCATAAATTCTTATTAATGATATTTATTTACCTTTACAGGTTGGTCCAACACATGTGGTTACCACATTTTTATTTATACCATACATGTGAGTATTTGATATGTTATTGGCATGCCTTAGATACATAAATTGTATGTAGTACCTTCCATAGTGCATGGGTGTACTAAATACATTCATACCAACAAGGTAATCAAATTTTCCAAAATTCCATATGAACATCAACTTGAAAAATAAATTTTTATTCCCAAGAAAATCCTTAGCAAACCTATTGGGGTTAATCATCTGCAAAAGGGTATGAAATAGTCAATCCCATTTCCTAGGCATCCTATACATAAGATACCTCTGTACTGAAGATATACAATGGATTCCATGTAACCCTCATCTATTATTACACAACATACTTATTTACATAGAGCAACAAAACATGTTCTAATTATTTATACTCCAAAGAAGCTAATGAGAACTCAATAATGGCATCCATGAACCACTACTTATGATACTACTAATTCATGGCCGCATACTCCTATGTGGCATACATAAATTATTTTTGGCTCTCTAGATCTAGATATGACACCTATACATAAGATCACCAATATGATTCACCATATTTTGAATATAGATAACCTTATGAGCTTCCCTTAGATGTGATAATGGGATATCCATTGATTTATAAATATTTCCAAAATTTTAAAAAATATATTTTCAAGAAAATACAAAAACATTCAAATAACATATAAAATTGAAAAATATTTAGCATTCTCATGTTTATTATCTCCTTATCACCTATGTTATTAGATTAATTTTACTAGATAGCATATATTTTTCCTTTATATATACATATAGGTTTCACACATGTTTGAATGTGATACAAGAATACCACAAACACATGATATATTCACATATAGATGTTGGACACCTCCTCTATCCATGTCATACAGTTTAGTGGGGACCTCTACTTCGTTGATCATGCTTGATACATGTTACATATCCTTTGTGATCATTTATACATAATCATGTTTCAGATTATACATTAACACTTACACATGTCTCTATCCATGCTCATATGTTTCATAGTGTACCTAATATGTTGCATTACATGACATTTTTTAATAACACATATATGCAGGAACTAGTATGATGTGCTTGTGCTAGTTGATTATAATTAATTTATTCACATTGTCACTTATTTGAGTGTATTTAATTGATTTTTATTGTCTTGATTTTGGAACATTTAATGTTTTACTCTTGTGTTGTCCCTTGTGCCATTTTATGTAATTTAGACATTTGAATATGTCATCTTATGTTAATTGGATATTTTAATATGTTAGTTCCTTTATATTATGTGGAATTTTAACATGACCCTTGTATGAGGTATACTTGGACCATTAATTGGCATTAAATTGAATGCTCTTGTGTGTGTTATTTATTATTTATTGAGTTTGTATTGTTCCTTTATAAATTTTTCCATGATACATATCATGCATCTTAGAGGTTTATGTGATCACATATTGTAAGCTTCATTGACATATCTACTTAGACATGGTACTTATATATGCTACATGATTCATACATAGATTACATAGTTACCTTATCCTTTTAATTTAGGGTACCTACCATATTCTATTTCCTTTACATTAAAATAGGGGCCATATCAGTGAGAGCATGTCATAAAGGAATGACCTCTAAATCTACATAGTTTGTAGATTTTAGTGGTAATATGTTACAAATACATGACATACACACTCAATTATTTATTAGTATATCTATATTTAAGTGGGGTCATGCCACAAAGAAATTAATTCTACATTTGGACAATCTCTAGTATAATTACATGATTCAAATATACACTTGGGTTAGAATACTATATATTGCATTGATTTTTCAAAAGATTTAAAATAAAGATTTTCATATTTTTGACACATATACTTCAATTTTATACATATTAAGGTGTATATAGAATGTTATTACATAAAAAATTTTACCAATTATATCTCCATATTACTATCACTAGGAAGCACCATTTTATAATAAGAAGTATTGTCATCGAACATTTTCTATTTGTAGCAGTTGGTTCTATTTATAGTTTAAATCATTTAGCCTCACTAAATTTATAGGTTGGGCTTATTAATCACCCAACATTACCAAATTTATAGGATGAATTTATTAAATCACTCAGCCTGACCAGATTATATATTCACACTTGAGTTGTGTGATTGATATTTAGTGATATCAATGGTTGTGTCATAACTCATCCTCACACTACATTGGGGGCATAATAACTTCCAATATCCCTCTTTAACTATTTATCGTTCATGTTTTAATCTCTCTTAGCTAAAATGCTTAATAAGGAAACATATTTACTAAGAAAAATACAAAGGGGAAACATAGTTACATCGACACACAAGGGTACTCCTTCCTTTTTCTCTTTCCTTTCAAGCATTCAAACTATTTAAAATTTCACATTATATGCACTAATTTATATTTTAGCATGATATTGGTTATAGGTCATACAAAAAAATGGACTCAAGTAAAGGGAAGGTGTGTTTTACATACCCAGACATATATTTCTTTCTTTTAGCATTATAATTTCATCCCTATGCATTAGTAGATTAAGAGGAGAGGTGCTGGAGGGTGATAATGTAGATGCTAAAAAATAATAATTAACATCTCAATATTGTATATTTGACAAATATGAATCAAGTTCTACCATTGATTTCATGACATTCTTGTTGTCAATAAGATCACATTCACCATCTCAATATGCCTAGATGATTAATTATAGTCTCACCCTTATCATTATTAAGACCCAAAACACCTATACACTACACAAATATTAAAGCATGATATATATCCTTCAATGTCAATTATAGATCTATACCTATTTTCTAGCCTTATGGACACTATCAAACACATATGGACACTATCATCAATGCTACTATACAAATCCTTATCTAGTGTCCATTCACCTAAATTCATCTAAATTTAAAATTATTAAAAACATATGGTTTATCCTATTTTTTATTATTTAACCCTACCATGATATATTTTCAAAATGTATGGTATAAATACAAGTATAACCCTGATCCTTATTCATCTAGAACACACTAATCAATCACCTACCAAGGCTCATTCAATCAATTGAAAAACTATTTTATTATACCCTATTCATCCCTATTTATTTATTAGTCATATTAAAATTCATAAATTTTTTTTTAAGCATCCAAAGATCATCCCATAATTTGTATCGTTCAAGTTACAAGATTGATAATTGAATACATCTCAATATAACACTATACACCATTTTTAGCACACACTCTTACACAAAGGAGAAAATTACATAATTATGAGGCTCCCATCATATTATTAGATATATAGGTAACACTCATTGATAGTTGGGTATTTTAGGTCAGATTGACACTTTGAGCCCACTAACCCATTTTTGAAAAACACATCCTAAGGGTAAATAAGAGTGAAAAGATAAGGTTTGATACAAATCAAACATATACAACTTGTGTTTCAAATCTAATTACATCACTAGAAAGGTGAAATAAAATCCAAAATAATGAATTTGGTTGCATCACAATCTAACACATATTATTTAATGCATAATATCATCAAAAATGTATATTAGAATTTATGGTAGTATCTCATAGTCAATGATAGTGTCAACAGATCTATAAACATCATTCCTAGAATCTAATGACTACCTGAAAATCCTGATCTTGCACACTTTTTCTTGTGTACAAATCATATCTACCTACACATTATAAATCCTATTATCACATCTCCTTGACATTATAATCAATATAAAATATTTCAAATTTTGTACTTTCTATATTTATCATATCTCAACATTTTAATTTAGGATATTCATTTATCTAAGTTTATAATTAAATGACATGTTTTATAATAATTTTATTCATCCTTATACATAGGATATTCTACCCCCTTAATCCATTATAAATTATTTCCAAAAAAGGTTAAACATGAGTGTATCTAAAGAAATATGGCAATCCAATGCCCCCTCCAATGGTAATGGAATACCAATCCTCCTATTTTTTTTTTTTTTAGGAAATATGCAACCTTTCATAGCCATAATTCAAATAGGATAGAACCAAAAAAAATTCTTTGAAGGAATGTTACACATGAGATTTTAAAATATTGGTTTGAATATCCTTAAATTTATATCATGAAAAAAATATATTCAAAAGTATATAATGAATTTTAATTCCAAGGTAAATAAATCCATGATTCTCTTGAATCATTTGTATGGGGCACAAAATCTACAACATGTTGATGTATTTGGGTTATTATCTTATTAGATACTACCACTCTATATTTGAGGAATTTAATGTAGTTCAATTTAGATAGGAGTTTAAAGGTTTTTGTGGTAGGTGAAAGTTTATATATATATATATATATATATATATATATATATATATATATATATATATATATATATATATATATGTTTATATGTCATCTAAAACTAGGAAATATTATCTACCCTTGTACATGTGTTATTAAATATATTGTGTCCATAAATACTATTACCATTATGTAAATATTTGTAATCTTTTATCTCTCATTTTTTATAAAATAATACATGTAGTAGCCATGCCTTGATTTTTAGAAAAAGATTAAAAAATATATTAAATAACATTGGTGTATGGTGGTTGTATCACAACTCTAAAATTATTATAATTGTGGGTGTATTAGGAGGTCCTAATATTATTCTTTATTATATTTCTATTTGAATTATATTCATATAGGTATTCCATAATTAATATCAATGGGATAAAAAAGTCTCAAAATTCCAAAAATATGGGATTGTTCCCACATTTTCCATTCAAAATAGGATAACATACACTGAAAACCTTACTTATCATTATAAAATATGGCTCAACCTATCTAAGGTTTTGGGTTTGAGACAAGGAAATAAAATTGGCATGGTGTATAATTTTTAGATGAATTCCTTAATAATAAAAAACCCTAATGTAATCATGCAATACCATCATACCAATTAGGAATATTATCATTATTAGTATGTTCTTCTAATGATGATGAAGTAGTTACTAGACTCAAATATTATGTGGAATAGAATTAATATGTGCAGTAGGTTTTATTAAAATTAAGTAATTGAATTGAGACAAGAATAAGAGGGATAAAGAGCACTAAATGCCAATAACATTTGACCACTAAATTCAATTGAAATATATATATATATATATATATATATATATATATATATATATATATATATATATATATATATATATATATATATATATATATATATATAATATAGCTCATCTACTACCTAATTCAAATGGATCAAGTTCTCAAGGTGTAAGTGGCTAATCAATCTCATAGTCATCCAAGCTCCTTAGAATATCCTAAGTAAAAATTCATCATTATGGGGAAAATATAATAAAGAGGCACTGAAATCTCTAATATGGCAAGATGGGTCTTACTTTCCATTTTATAATTAAGTTTTACAAGTAACAAATCATAAAATGGAAATGGGTATTCCAATACTTCATATGTGAGGGGTTTGAGAAGGCTATGATTAGAAGTGATCCTAATGTTTTATCTTTTAATAATCTTGAGAAATAATTTTAATTTGATTTTTTATTTCACACAAGTTATGCATCATAGTAGTCATTTATTTATTTTAGATATAGGTATAGGTAGAGTAGGTGATAATATAAACATGTTAAAAAGTGGAAGGATTGTTAAAAATTGAAACAATATGAGAATATTAATAAGAAATGAACAATTGAACACAAGGAAATTGACAAACATATTTGTATTTTTGAAAAAAATGAGAAGTAGTAGGATAATGTTGAGGAAAAAGACAAGCATTAGTAATATTGGAATAAATATAAAAATAGAAGGATAAAATGGTTCAAAATACATTTTATAAATGATCACTTGACTAGATATATATGTCATTCCATTACATCGGTTAATTAATTGATCCACATTTTGAGAATTAATATATATTTATTATATAATATATAGGTTATTTATCATGCATCAAGATTGTCTTTTTCCTCCTGACTTATGGTTTGTATTTTAGCATCTCTTAATGCATTCATCAATTTAGCTATCTCATTAGGGTTTTCAATAAGGTATTTCCTAAAACATGCAAGATTTTTAGCTCTATATTCTTTTTTATCTAAAGAATGTTTTTTGATCATTATATATTTCACATGTATTATCAAATTGAGATCTATTATTTCATTTATTTTTCAAAGGCATATCATAATCAATAAAAAAATATAATACTATTATTCAATCAACAATAAATATATTTTAAAATTTTATTTATTTTTTCAAGAAATATATCTAATTAATCTAATAATTTGAATGAAATAAACATCATCACAATTAATAATAAAACTCTTCCTAGTTTTATTCATAGATCTAATATCATAATAGGAGATCAAACATTGAACACACAATTCAATTTACATAGGGTTTGACAAATATTAAATGAAAATCAAACTAAGGTTTTTAATAGCCCACAAATAACCTAGGGCTAATATATAAAAAATAATAGAAAGGAATAATCCTTGGAAAAAATCAAATAAATTTAAAATAACCAAATGAATAATATATAACCCATTAAGGATAAACTTCATGACTTATAATAAATGCTCACCAAAATTTGATTTAGATAAGTGGATTTAATCAATTTTTAATCCAAATATTTTTAAAAATTAACTAGTTTAAAATAGATGTAAAATAATAAAATGACCTTAATTAATTAATTAATTATTACTAAACCAAGGCAATAAATGATTGAGATAGGGTTTATAATATTATCATTAATTAATTGGAAAAAATCATTAAGATTTGACTGTGTAAAACAATATAACAACAAGATGAATTCAATTCATTAAATTCATATCAAATAGAGAATGTACCAAAAATTTTGATGATTTGTTTTTGGTCACTATAATTATTGAAAATATAGCTTTGAAAAGTGTTATTCATGAACAAATTTTTTTTTCACTATGTTCATTATATCTAGAGCTCCAAAAACCTTACCTAATTTTATAAAATGTCAAATTGATCACTATGAAATATTACTTCTTCTCCAAACCTTTATTTTTTAAGTTTGACCTATAAATGATAAGTAAGAGAAATTCATTCATAAAATATGTTAAAGGTTATCATATTTTTTAATAACTAACTACTTATTAGGCCCATCATCAATGTAAAATATTAAAAAAGAAAATAAAAATTAATGGAATGCAATGATGATTTATCTTGGAAAACCAATGTAATTTAATGTGTCTCTACTATATACTTTTGTGCTACAATGAACACTCTCTAAATGTCTAGATTATTTCTATAGAATGTTTTAAAATGGTAAAATACATGATAATTTTTAATTTTATCTATATTCCTTTTTATGCTTAAATTCAAATTAGGACCCTTTTTTTTGTAAATGACATCAAAGATGAAAAATTTAGACAAGGCAAGGAAAAAAAACCTCGAGTAATATTAATGGTAATAAAATATCAACGGCCCTAAGAAATTTACAAAGTAAATTTTTGGAAGATACTAGAGATGATAAAATAGTAGTAAGAGATAATAAAGGAAGAGAGATAAAATGAGGGGGACACATAAAAACCATGTCAATTGATGAAGAAATATTTGATATTGGACACTTGACATTATCAATTTTGACCATTTCTTAGTATAAATTATTTTTGCATCCATAATTAACTTTTGATAAAAAAATCTCTTCTAACCATTCACTTATCTATGAGTCCAACTTTCTCAAATTTTCATTATTCCTACACAAGATTTATGTAGTCCCAACTTGAATAGCTTATTATCTTACTTAGGCTATCTGTTGATTTGAGATCATTATTTGATAAATTAAAAACACCTATGTTCATAGTCAAATAGATCTAAATACTGAATATGCATGTATTTAAAAGACTCATATGTGAACCATTATATATATATATATATATATATATATATATAACCAAATTCAAATCTTTTCATTTGGTTGATTGTATATTTCACATGTTATTTTTGAAGGAAACTACTTAAAGAGTCATATTTATAAGCATGTAAAGCCTATGCCTATTCATATCTATAGAATATTTATCTATCACTTGAAAAAATCCATACATTGAGAGGAACAACCATAAATATTTTGAATATAAAAACCCTCAAAAGGTCAGGGCATGATCTAAGTCTACATTATATTACATAGTCAAATTCATAGATTGTCAAATGTTGAAATCAACATACAAGATTATACAACATGATAGTATTACACTAATTTCACACACACATATAGGTGGGATAAATGTATTATATTTTACCCCTCTTAGGTGTATGTTAATGTATGAAATATTTATCAAATTAGTATGGATTGGTTGATGTTATCTCAACCCATCTTTTATAACCCATTTTTTAGGTTGCATTTCCCTCAAGAGTACGAAGTATGGTTCTGAAGAGAGGATAAGGAAAATAAAGTTATTCATATAGGTCCAAATAATTTTGAATAAATAGGAACCATTTATATACATAGATGCAATCATCTAAACTATCATAATCAATGTAGGTCTTTTCAATGAATCAGACATAGCACTAATAAATCATACTACCATAAGAATCCAAGTAGTACAACTCTCATCCCAATAGGTTTTACAAAAAAAATTGTGATATGATTTAACATGGAGCCCCTATGGATACGATATGAAAAATATAAACTTTGTTTTACTATAAAAATTCCTAAAAAATATATGTAGCATATTTTCTAGTTCATTTCCATAAATAGTCATTTGTATTAAATTAGTTATACTCTAATGTTACATTTATAATTTCTTAATTTATAAATTAATAATATAATATAATTTGGCCTCAATTTTTTCTCTTATTTTTGATACTATATTCAAAATAATATAAAGATACTAGTGATCTTGATCCTTGTCTTGAACATAACAAATTTCAGATTCCCTTATGTTTTCCTTCTTCTATCATATGGTTTTAAATTTTTATATTTACATATAATTTTTAGACCTAATTTCAATTTACCCTCATAGGTCATATTTATATCTTATAGGTTCAATCATTTATTCATCTATTAATTATTTCAGGCTATGTGTTATTAGGTGTATTTCTATGATTACCTATGTGTGTTATGGCCATGAAATTTCATGTGACTTTGTCACTCTATATGATATGTGTGGAGACATCTAGGATTGTCTGTTGAACTTGTGATGTCATATTCCATTTCACACATTATTTTTATTTTGTTTGATTTCATGATACATATCATTCATATCATGCATGTTTATTACTCATGAATTTTGTGATTGTTATTATGAGGACTCTTCACTACATTTGTCATTGTTATATATATATTTACATGACACTTGTATGCCTTGGGAAACATGTTTCATATATACTCAGACAATATAATAGTTATATAATGACATAATATAATCATGTTATCGCATTATTGACATGATTAAATATTTTAATATATAATATGATGCATATAACTCATTTATTTTGAGATGTTTAATTTGTAGGGTATATACCTCACATCACAATCATAGAGTACATATTGGCCTTGTATTAGAGAATAGGTCCTCTACACAAATATTTTAGAGTTTAGAATTAAAAAAACATATTTTGGTTAGAGTTTGGAATAATTTTATTAATATTGTTACATATTATCTCATAATATGAAAAAATGACATATATTGGGGCCATATGTAAAATACTATACAAGATTATAAGTGATAGTTGATTGATTCTATGATATAATTACATAGATTACCTAACTCAAATTACATAAGCTATAATATTTGTGGTATATGTCAAATACTTTATAGGATTATGGGTGATATTTCACAAATTTTATGATAATATTACATAGACTATAAGATTCAAATTACATGAGATATAAATTTTGGGGTCATATGCACAAAATATGGTGTCAGTTCATAGATATTATGAAATTATGGAACATACCAGATGAATTATATTAAAAATTATATTATATTGGGGGAACATGGAGGGAATATGTGACACACTATATAATATTATCTACTTTTTTCTTGTCACATATACTTAGGTATTACTCAAATTGAATTGTAAAATACATCTATTGTAGATGATTAAGAGAACTTACTTAAATACCTAGGTTATACTCAGATTTTTTTGGAACCCATGTTAGGTCTCATTATTTCAAGTATTTAATGTATAGTGTATTTGAGGTAGTGGCTGACTTGACTTATAAACACTTATCTATATCCAATAAGGGTTTACACATATTTATCTCAACCCATTATTTTAACATTGTCATGTGTATGGGGAATAATCACCCCTTTGTCCATTAAGACCAAAAGGCAAATTCATTCATGTGAATACATGTGTATTGTTTATTTGTTATTTAAATTTAAAATATGTTTAAAAGTTTACTTCATATTCTATATCATAAGTGAAAATTTATTTCCACGAGTTTTATTGCATGTTTTCCTTGGAATAAGTGAAATATTTATCATGTAATTGGACGCACCCATGTATCTCACACTTTCATTTTAATTTATCTATATTTTTACTATGTTTTTTAATAATATACCACTTTTCAACTAATCTAGATTATACAGAATCTAAGACTAAACACAAATCTAAACATAAAAGTAAAAAATTAGATTTGACTATTGTAATTGATATAAATATAAAATACATAAGGGAGTAAGATAATAAGCATGTTTTATGTAATTTTCATGTTTGAGATTAAATTCATGAGGCATAAATGGAAATAAATTATATGAAGAGATGTTCAAATCAAGAATCAAGTATCTTGATGTGATTAGATAGATTTTTGAACTTTTGGACAAAACTGACTAAATTTAGTATCTCAAACCTGATGCATTCATCTAGGTGGATTTTTATTCTCATTTTTAGTATAAGACATTGCTATTTATTTTAGACCATATTTAAGTGCAGCCTTGACAATCTACATGTGAGTGTAATTATAGAAACTTGCCTCCTATTTGAAACCCTAGGTTTAGGAATAAAGAAAGGGAAAAATATTGGTTGAGATAATCCCAATCACTCATTAATGATTTATGAAGTGTTTCCTACATATACAATAATCTGAAGAGAGAATTAAACCACATGTAGTTGTCCCTATTATGTCTATGTGTGAAATAAAGCTCCTTAAATGAGTTCAAGCTGTGATTTAGCTTTTAATACTTTAAAAATGAAATCTTTGGCTTGGATTTGAGGAGATTTAGAATTTTATAAGACATGTTCCTTATGGATGATGCATGAATTGTAAATAATGGGGTAGTCCATTTAAATGTGCATGTGTATAATAGGATTTCTTAAGAAATGATAGATATAAAATAGGCTTAGACCTATTATTTATTTATTTATTTATTTATATGGGACTCTTTTGATACTTTCTCATGCCACTAAAATTTGAAACATAAAATTTGATCCACAATAAGGATTTGATTTTAAAAAGTGATTATTTATAGGTTCCAAATGAGATCATCAGGGTTGGATGAGTCTATATTTTCATAATAGTTAAATTATAAAGGATTTGTATAGAAGGAAGTAATACTAATATGGTGATCTAGATATGGTATAAATATGATTTTTCCAAAGTTATAAATAGGATATGGAATTATTGTAAGTGAATGATAGAAAATAGGGAGAGTCTGACCAATGGAAAACATGTGGATTTGATATAAACGAGAATAAAATCCATATGTGTAGGGGAAAGTCATGTAAGGTAATGTAGGTCAAAATTTACATTGATAAGAATCTAATATTATATTTTAATATCTAAAATTTCCCACATTTTATTCTATATTTAAATTAAATTAAATATAGAGTAAATAGATAAATATATGTATCTGAGTGTGTACAATGTTGATGATTTAAAATTGCGCTTGATTCTAATCAACAACAATGGGAAGTTTCAAGATATGGGACTTGCATCTTGAAATAACCTCCAAATTTTTGAGAAGCTAGTTCTTCTTTAAATCATCAACAGTTTTTGGCACGCCTAGTGGGACCAATCTTGAAGTTTCTTTCAAGATCGTATGAACCAGAGAGCTATGAGGAGTCATAGCTGTGGACTGGTAACCAGATCACAATCTACTACAAATTCAAGTATTCTTTTGCCACCTTTGGTAACTAGTCCAAGAAGAAGAATCAACCAATTTGTACCAATACCAAGAGCAAATATGGGAGTCCCTATACCCCCAAGAAATTATGCAAGATGGAACACTGGTAGTCCATTAGTTCTCCCAATACCACCAGCCACTTGGGACCCTATCCCAGTGAATGCCCTAAGAGCTCTACCCAAATTCAGTGGGCAAGACTTTGAAACACCTGAGGAACATCTTCAGGATGTATTAGATGTTTGTGTTATACATGTTGTCACATAGCAAAATGTGGCCATAAGATTATTAGTAGCTTCTTTTAAAGGGAAGGCTCTAGAATGGTATCGGTATTTGACCCCAAATACCATATCTACATGGGATCAGCTCAGAGATATTTTATTTAAAAGATTCGAAGAGAAGGGTGATAAGTCTTCTTTGTTACATCAATTAATTACCATTCAAAGGGCACCATAAGAAGCCATGACTGACTTCAATTCTAGATTTCAAAAGACTTGGGAAAGAATCCCTACTATAGCTAAACCATTACCAGGTATGGCTATAGTATTTTATCTTAAGGCTTTGAATTCAGATATATCTATTATGATTCAGTCACTTGGAGGACACATTTTGCCTGAGGCTTATGACTATGCAGTCAGAGTTGAGAATAATTTGATAGATGCTAGAAAGTTACCCTCAAAGCCTCCCATGCCCATGTTCCCAGAAATTTCCTTATCATTATCTCAAGAAGCCCCTAAATCAATAGCCCCACCTGTGTCTATGTACACCTATCCTCAACCATCTGCTAAAGAAATTGTCCCCACTTAGTCATCTAAGCTGGATGATATCAAGAATATCCTAAGGACATTTTCTAATGAGTTGATCAATATAAAAAGATAGTAGAATACTTTCCCTAAGCCTTCATATCAAGGCTATCAAGGAAATAGATTTTCATCTTAGCCAAACCAATATCAGGGTCCTTGAAGACAAACTAACCATCAGCTAGCAAACCAGTTGGTTGTGGTTCCCACACAGACTATTTCTCCCAATTCAAATAGGGAGATTGTTCTAGGAAAAAATAACTATCTGGATAACACTAATGCCTGGTATTTCCCTTGCAATAATGCTCATACACCTAGAGATTGTCCTATGGGTAATCTACAATAAAAGGTGGCAGAGCAAAGAAGAATGGATGGTCAATTTTCAAGTTCTAGTGATAATCAAGCCTACCAATCTTTTGATATGCAAAATTTAGTCTTAATGGCTCAGATGCAAGGGATGTCCTTGCAACAAGAGGAATAAATAGCCCTAGAATATGCTTTTTTCTCATGGGTTGAAGATGAAGAATCAATATTTTTAAATGAAGCTTATGTTTCCAAGAAACCAGTAGTGCAATCAGATTATTATACTAGATCAAAGAGAAGAATTCTAAAATAGCCTAAAGTTGTAAACAATGAAGTTATGGAAAATCCTTCATTTCAATGTCATCAACACGTAGCTGTTAGACAAGAAATGCTTCAGCCAGTGTAGAATCAAAAAGTTCCTAAACAAGTTCAAAGAAAGACAATATATC
Organism: Torreya grandis; assembly: GCA_037957365.1. Classification (NCBI taxonomy): domain Eukaryota; kingdom Viridiplantae; phylum Streptophyta; class Pinopsida; order Cupressales; family Taxaceae; genus Torreya; species Torreya grandis. The sequence goes on from JARHVA010004405.1 coordinate 1,192,708, forward strand.
CTAATCTTCCAAGAATTCAAACTTTTGGACCAATGAATGTGGTGGATCAGCTGAAGATGACCCCAACATAAGTATCAATTTGGGACATGTTAGCTATTCCTGAACAAAGGACACTATTACAAGAAGCTCTTCAAAATCAAGCAATGCCCAAATATACTAAAGGACCTGTTGATAAAAGAAAGCTCAAAAACATAGTTCATCTATAGACAATAGCCTTAGTGAACAATGCATCAGAGGTAATCCAATCCAAACCGAATTCCTTCCATTTTACTAAGATAGGTGACTAGACTAAGCATAATCAGGATAAAGAAAATAAACGATTGTTAGCTATGACACATAGTGACCCATATGAAAATTATAATTCTACTAATTTGGGCACTTATGTTATTTTTGATGAGGACCATGAAATCCAAAATGTTTTAAGGGAAGAGACACTAACTACTCAAGGATCTGAAAAAGATTAAAAAATCTAGACTTTAAATTTTGATGGGGCTAGAAGTAAAAATGGTGCTGGAGTAGGAATTTGTCTTACCGCTCCAAATGCTGAATTTTTTTGAGGGATATCCATTTTAAATTTTCTTGTACTAATAATGATATTGAGTATGAATCTTTAGTACATGGGCTCCTATTAGCCAAGGAAAAAAGAAAAAAGAATCTAATAGTAAAAGGAGATTCAGAATTAGTAGTAAATCAAATTAGAGAAAAGACAATAACAAAGAATGTCAGAATGAAATCTTATAAGCACAGAATTTGGGACTTAATAGAAGATTTTGAAGCTTTGAATATTGAAGTAGTTCCTAGGATTCAAAATTTTGAAGCTGATAGGATGGCATAGATTGGTTCACAGTTTGATCCAGCAACTGGCCTATTAGTTAACAATGAGTCAGTAAAGGTTATTGTAAGGCCAGTTATCCCTGATAATGATGAGAATTGGCAAGTATTTGAGAATGATTTTCAAGTACTCTCATTATTGCAACAATTAGGGGAATTTGTTGATTGATTGCAACCAAAGATTGAAGAGGCATATGGGGATCAAATCATACAATTAAATAATAATAATAAGCTTCCCAAAGGTTTAATCACTTTAGAAAGTCTTTTTGATCTAGAAGATGTAAACCTAGAGAAGAAAAGGTCCCAAGAAAAAAAAGTAGATTATTCTAAAATAGAGGTGAGTGAAGGCAAAAAATTAAAAGTTAGAAACTATGCAACTCAAGAAGAAAAGGAAAGGCTAATTGAATTATGCAAAAAATATGACAGAGTCATAGCTTGGACCTATGAAGGCCTTCATGGATATAATAGAGACATCATTCAGCACACAATAGAACTGACTGAAGGATCTAAGCATGTCAGACAAAAAGAGAGGCTAGTGAATCCAAGAATTGAGCCTCTAATGGTAGATGAGTTGTAAAAACTTTTATATTCTAAAATAATTTTTCCAATCAAACACTCAACTTGGGTATCAAATCTGGTAGCAGTTAGGAAAAATAATGGTGATATAAGAATTTGTGTAGATTTCAGAGATCTAAACAAAGCATCTTTGAAGGATCATTATCCCTTGCCATCCATGAAACAAATTCTATAAACTATGGCTGGATCAGAGAGATTTTCTTTGTTAGATGGTTTCTCTGGATACAATCAGATTTGGTTGGCTAAAGAAGGCCAATACAAAACTACTTTTACTACCAAATGGTGAACATTTGCATATGCTAAGATGCCATTCAGCCTATCAAATACTGGAGCCACTTTTTAGAGAGCTATGGATGTTGCATTTGGGGAACTAATAAATAAAATCATCCTTATTTATCTTGATGATCTTACTATTTTTTCAAAGAATGCTGCTGATCATTTTTATCATTTAGAAGTTGTGTTTAAAAAATGTCATAAATTTGGAATATCCTTGAATCCTAAGAAATGTATCTTTATTGTCCCTCAAGGCAAATTATTGGGACATATAGTATCTAAAGAAGGAGTTTCCATAGACATATAGTATCTAAAGAAGGAGTTTCAATAAGAAAGCAATTCACTCTTTCTTGGGAAAGATTAATTTCATCAGTTATTTCATATCTGACTTTACAAGCTTAGTAAGACAAGTGACACTCTTGCTGAAAAAGGACCTAATTTTCAAGTGGACTACAGAAGGAAGGCAAGCCCTTGAAAAGGTCAAGAAAGCTATCTCAACAGCTCTAGTACTTAGAAACCCTAACTTTTCTAAGTCTTTTATAATGTACGTATATGGAGGAGAACTTAGTATTGCTGCTAACAGAAGGATGATAAACATGAAGGAGAACATCCAATAGCCTTTTTCTCAAGGAATCTTAGGGAATATGAAACCAGATATAAATTTGTTGAAAAACAAGCATATGCCATGGTAAAAGCTCTCAAAAAGTTTAGGCATATAGTATTAGGAAGTAAAATTCTGATACTTATAGCACATCCAAGTGTCAGAGAATACATCATGGAAGGGGAAATTATTGGAAAAAGAGCAAACTAGATAACTAAGATCCTTAAATATGATGTAGAAGTCAAACCCACTAAATTAGTCAAAGGCAGGGGTTTGTGCCAATATATGACTCAAGAGCTTGAAAAGATGATACCTGAAGAAATAATTTCAGGAACAGAAGAAGAAATTGTATTGAGAATACAAGAAGTTGATCAAAAATCTTGGGTTACAAGTAGGATTCATTTTATGAAAAATGGGATTTACCCAAGAGAGTTCCCTCAAAATAAGAGAAGATACTATAGGATATAAGGAGTTCATTTTGTTTTAATTGAACAAGTTCTTTTCATAAGAAATTCTGATGGAAAATTGTTAAGATGTGTAGAAAAGGATGAGGCTAAGAAAATACTACATGAAATGCATCATGGAGTATCAGGTGGACATTTTTCTGCAAAGACCACAACTATACATATAAGTGAAGTAGGTTATTTGTGGCCTACTTTATTTATAGATTATTATCAGTTAGTTAAAAATGTCAATCTTGTCAATATTATGTGGGGATGAGAAGGAATGCAGCAATGCCTCTTAGCCCTATAATTGTGGATGAACCTTTTGCTCAATGGGGTCTTCACTTCATTGGAATGATAAATCTAGTATCTAGTATGGGTCAAAAATGGATCTTAATAGCCATATATTATTTCAACAGATGGACCGAGGCAGTGCCACTCAAGGAAGCAATAGAAAATGTGATCCTAGATTTTCTAGGGAGTATCACTACTCATTTTAGGGCTCCTCACACCATAATTTCAGATAATGCTAAAGCATTTTTAGGGTCCAAAGTATCTGACTTTGCATTAAATCATGTAATATATCTAAAAAATTCTTATAATTATTACCCTTAGGGTAATGGTTTGGTAGAATCAACTAATAAGAACCTGATTAGACTCATCAAAAGAATAGGGGCTGATCATCACAAGGAATGGCATAAAGTGCTTAATTTAGCACTATGGGCTGATAGAATTATGCCTAAACAGGTGATCAAAATGTCCCCATATGAATTAGTATATGGGAAACCTATTGTAATTCCCCTAAGCTTGGAGATTCCTACTCTCCAGTTGATCAAACAAATTGAAATTGAAGAAAATGGCCCCATGCAGGTCAGACTCATAGAACTTCTAGAAGTTCAAGAAAAGAGGGATGCAGCACATGATTCATTGATAAAACATAAAAAAATAGTTAAAGACTATTTTGATAAAAGGAATTCAAATTCCCATTTTGAAATAGACTCAATTGTTTTAAAATGGGATGCAAGAGCTGCCAAACCAGGTCAACACACTAAGTTTGAAGCATTATGGACTGGCCCTTATAGAATTTAGACATGTAAACAACAAAATTCGTTTGAGCTAGAAATGATGGAAGGTGAACCTAAAGAGATTCCTATAAATGGAATATATTTGAAACATTTTAGTTAAACTTTGTCTTCTGGTAATTTTAAATCATGTGGGAGTTGTAGATTCTTTTTGAGTAGGCTCAAAAGTCCTTGGGGTCACCAATAACTGTAGAGTAAAAAATACTCTACGTTTCATTCTAATTTTTAATAGCGCATGATATAGATCGTTGTCTCCACATACTTTGGTTTGAGATGGTGAAGTTTTGGAAATAGAGCACGGGCTCTATTTTCCTTTTTGATTCATTTTTGTCTAAGTGTTGAAATCAAGCAGAAGCTGACAAGTGTCATTGTTCGAGGCATCCTTCTCAACAAAAACTGCCAAGTGTCATCATCCTTAGCACCTTTTATATTTTCTATGAGTTGGTAATAATGTGCCATGTATCTCATAGTGACTCAGCAGAATGCACCAAGTGTCAGCATCCACGGTTTCATATCAGCACCCACATTTCATCTCTTTTTAGCAGAAGGTTTCAAAAGCTAAGTATCGAGATCAAGTAGAAAGCACCAAGTGTCAGTAGTGGAAGGTCTCAATGTTGCTTTTTCTAAAATAAATGGAATATGCCACGTACCCTAGCAAAGGAAAGTGGAAGCCACCACGTGTCACGATCTGAATTATATTCATTTTACTTCACTAATATAGTAAAGACCATGGTGGGTCTTAAGTGTTGATTCTGAAGCAAATGAAAGACACCAAGTGTCACTATCTATGTAAATGAGAAATAAGACCCTTTTTTCTATGGTATAAATAGAGTAAATTAGAGACTACCAAGTGTCATCTTCCGCAGGTTTCTAAAAAAGTAGCTAATATAAGTAGAGACCACCATGTAACCCCATATGAGTAAAACAGAGATTGCCACGTGTCTCTTGATGAAGTAGCAGAGTTTTCCACCTATCCCTATGCTCCTTTTAAAATTTACTCATGTATGAAATGTTGTGGGTCTTATTTTATTTTAAGCTATTGAAGTTTCAAGGAAGTGGATTGCAACAAGTGTCAAAGGCAGAACACTCCTGAGCGAAGACGCAAAAGAGTATAAGTTATGTAGAAAGTGTCGCGTGTCTTCAATAGGTGTTGTGGAACATGAAAAGTGTCATCCTCCAATGTCTCCTAAAGTAATAAGAAGGTTTCAAGAAATTGGCTAAGTGTTACCTAGCATTTAAGAGAAGGGGCTGCCCTGTAATCTGTTTCAGCCAATGAATTGCCAAAAGACAAAGCATTCCAGAATCTATAAGATATCTTCTGTTAAACACTTTTAGTTTGGGGGAGATTTCATTTGGGATATTAGATTGGGAACAAGTAGACAATATGGAGTGGATCCAAGGCTATAAATAAGGGTGCAGAGATTGCTAGAAAGAATAATCAATTATCAGAGAGAATTTTGAGAGAATTATTGTAAAGAGTTTAGACTTTCTAGAGCTGTGACTAATAATATCATTTGCTTTTGTTCTATCTTCTTAAGTTGGAAGGTTTATGTAACTGTGCGTGTTTCTATGCCTATTATGTGACTGGAGAATTAATGAGAAGATTGAATCCTATGCCTTTATTGATATTTTCTGTGTCATTGCAAAAGTAGTCTAGGCTATAGACTTTCTAGAGCTATGATTAGGAATGTCATTTGCTTTTGTCTCATTTTCTTGAGTTGAAAATTTTATATAACTGTACGTGTTTATGTGCCTCTTATATGACTAGAAAATTCAAATAAGAAGATTGAACCCTATGCCTTTGTTGACATTTTTTGTATCACTACAAAAGTAGTCTATGTTGCGAGCCTTTGTTTCTATTGTTTCTATCTTTTACATTGATCATGCACTTGTTTACTCTTAAATGTAAATGAATCCTACATATAGTCTCACTGTGCTTAGGATTAAGGTCGAATTACATTCATGCGCATCGCCATAGATTAGATTTTCTTTCTTGCATTTGTGTTTCTGATTAAAATTCCTATTCCTTTTCCCAATATATACTTGATTTAAAGAAGAACTAGCTTCTCAAAAATCTAGAGGTTGTTTCAAGACACAAGTCCCATATCTTAAAACTTCCCATTATTGTTGATTAGAATCAAGTGCAATTTTAAATCATCAACATACAACACATTTTATATATTGCATATGCACAAAATAATTCAATTAAATGTGTGGATATACATTGCATATGCACAAAATAATTATTTAAATATTTAAATATCTAAAAACCTTTAATTTTTTCATATAAATGTATTTGAATTTCAAAATATTTTCCCCATATTTGAACCAAAGTGAGTTTTACAAATCCTATAATATGTGCAAAAATTTAAATCACTCTTAACTATCTAAATCATATAATATGTGGTAAAAATCTATATTTTTTTTTCATGGAGGCTTGATTCTCTATGAAAATATCACTAATATACCTCCCAATTTAGGTGAGGGATGTAACATGAAAATTAATTATTTCAAAATAAAAGTGTTGAATACATCATGTTATGTAAAACAAAAGCAAAACATTCATTAACATATGGATAATTGTCATCATAGCTATGAATAGATCATTAAAACATACATAAGGTATATAGTGCAAGGTGTACAAGTGTCATGTCAATATAAATATAGTAATTAGGTATGCAATAGTAACCATAATTTATATGAGTAATGAATAATAAAATATGCATGAATTGGCATGATGTGACTCATAACACTACAAAAAAATGGAGGTAAGTGATATGTATCATATCACCACATACTCAAAAAAAAAAAAAAAAGAGACACAATATATAATACTAGTTTTGTCCATTCATAAGCACATAATATCATGGTCATGATTTTAAAAGTAGAAGCACATGAAATAAAACATGATTTCACATAAATTAAAGGGTGACACACAAAGATAATCATTAAAATGATATTATTTAAATGGCTAATATTTTTAAAATAAATAAATGACCAAAGAGACCATCATGTAATGAAAACTCAGTCAAGAAACAATCATGGAAGAATTCCAATGGAAAAATATAGAGGCATACAATAATACAATAAATTTCATTTAATAATAAATAATTAAACAAGCACAATAAATGATTATCCTATTTAAAACCAAACAAAAAAGATGAATCATATAACAAGTGATATAGTCTACATTATAAATATATGTCAATGTCATAGCACAATAAAGTAACATATCAATGAAATGTAGAACTATAAAGAATATAAGAAAGAGAAACACATGTGTGATAAATAAATGTATCTCAACATAATAAATGTAAATGATGTACAAATCTATAACATGTAACAATGTAACATATGAAATGAAATACCCTTGGCATTGGCATGGCCCATTGGTATAGGAATGCCATGCATCTATGCATCCATGTAGCATGTGAATCATGTATGTCTTCAATCTCCCTCATAAATATCATGAAATACATGTGCATATGAAAATATGAGGGCTATAAAAAATGGAGATAAAAACATAAATTAGTAATTATAACTAGAAAATATGTCATGTTTAGGTCCTAACTATTTTTATAATTTTGAAATATTTTACATAAAAGTAATAATGCTAACCAATGACACCATCAAGTGGATAATAATTTGTAGGTATTTATATATAACATGTAAATTTTCACCTTTAATTGATTATTAGTTTCATATGTAACTATATTTGAATCTGAATCATTACTCATGGGATTATGCATATGTTACGTGATTCTAGTTAGCATAGTATCCAAAAAAAGTTATTGTATAGTAGATGAACATGTAGTTTTGCATGTTGTGGGACATGATGAGTCTTTTATATCACTAAAGTATGAATTTATACTATATAAATGGAATTTTTTAATCATGAATAACTCTATAAAGTAATTGGAATTGAAGCATTGGTTATCTATTAGCCTATGAATTATCTACATAGAATTAGCCTTTATAGGTTGTATAAATGACTATTTGGGGAGTCTGAATGGGTAAATTAAAATCATGTGTATAATGATCCAAAATATATGAAATATTAAATTTTGATGGTGTTGGTTATGGAGGATAAAATGTCTATAACTAAATAGGCTATTCATATGGAACACCTAAAACTGTGGCCACCCACTTGCCATGTATATACATGATACACCTGATTTATTATATGTTTTTGTATGTTTGCAAATTAATTAATGTATTTTAAGGTTTTTTACTTATATTTTATATTCAAATGTGTAAAATGGCATGGAATTTAAGAACAACACTTATTTTAATAACTAAGAAAAAATCTTAAGGGATTAGTAAAAAAGTATCTAACCAACCACTAAGAAATATGAATTGTTCATACTAATCACTTAAAATATTTTATACTAGTTAATGTATATTTTAATTGATTATATTTAATGGTTAATTTTCATGTCCTTGCTATGTAATGTAAGTTACTTAAATTTTTATTTGATATTTAACTATTTAAATTATATTTACTACCCACACTTGTGTTGAATCTGATGTAATTGTATACTTATTTTTTATTTCCCTATTGTTTTTAAGAAAACCATATTAGAAGTTAAAGGAAATAGTCATTTTATTGTTATCAAAATTTTTTCACATTTTATATCACCATAATTTTCCCAACGTGATGTGTCCTTGTGTAATATCCTCCTATAGACACAATAATATGTGAACTATATTAGGCCCAAGAGAATTTTTTATAGTAACATTCACATGGAATTGTCATAAATATATATATGTTGTATGTCAAGATCACTATATCACAACTCCTTAATAAATCCAATTGTACGTGTTACATTGTTGTTTGTCATTTATAACAATGCCTTCTCTATATTTCATCTAATGAAGGATAAAATGACTATTGGTCCTTTGATAGAAACATAATGGGAAGCACTGATTATTTTTTAATTTGAACTAAAATAAGATATTATCCTAGTGTTAAATTTCATAGAATCTTGAGGGATCATTGCCTTATCATGACCTCATTTTGAGTGTTCTATTTATGCCTTTGGCATTACTGATTTAAAATTTGTTTTATTACTTGGCATAATTATTATCTATTTTTGTAGCTATTGAACTATTATTGGTTGGTGTTGAGACTCTGTTTTGAGTTATTATTATGTTAGGTGGCATATTCTACATGTATTTATTATCATAGATGATTTGATTCAGTTCATTATATAACTGATAGATGTTATTAAAATCTAAATTATTATCTTATTCGATATAATATTTTCCATTCAGATACTAGTAATGTATCATTCAAATGATTACACGAATAAGAAAAAGGATAATAAACTAGGTTGGATTTGGTGTTCAATAGTAAAGGGAACAAAGGGTAATGATGAGATATTGATCTTTGATTAGGGAGATTATGATCTTTATTCTGATTATGTCTTTTTTTATTATTTATTTACTTATTTGATTAGATGGTGAGTAAATTAGTTTTATATTAGTCTTTATTTGCATTCTCATTCTTGATTTGGTTTTCATTTTGACTGCTATATTAATCATTTTTGTTGAAACCATGTGGGTAAACCTTTAAACTCGGCATTGATTTTATTAGATTTAATCTTTATGGTTTTATTAGAATGTCATGAGTTTTAAATTTTTTCTATTACTCTAGGAGCTTGTGTATTCATTTTAATTAAAATTATTCAATTTGATTTTGTTATCTTACAAGACTTTGTAATGGTGTCATAATTTTTTTTTTGTCTTGGTTTCTTAGCTAGAAGAAGGGACCATAAGTCTTGGGGTATTCATTAGTTTGATTAAATATAGATATTTTAATTTTGAATTAAATTAGGATTTAGGTCATGATGAACTAAATACCAAAGTGATCTTGGTTGAGTATCTTTAAAGTATTTTGTTTGGGTCATTTTTTAGTATTATAGTAAGCTTGGTTGGCCAAACCCTAGTTAAACTCTGCCAAAATTTTGATGGAAGATATTGGAGCCTTATTAGGACTAAATTATGACTGTGAGTTTGAATTTTTGATGGAGATAATGTTGGGTTATTTATCCATATTTTTAGTTGTTCACATATACAATGCATGACCACTATGGGATTTAATGACAATTAATGGAGTTTGTCAGAATTCAACTAGGTGTGTACATGAATAAGAGATTGTTGTTTTTTAGAAAAATAGACACAAGTTTTATTTGCATTGAGGTTGCATTCAAAAATTAAGTGTTTTTTGTTTCTCTTTGTGTTGGAGATTATTGTAATCGTTATTTCTCATTCTATCAAAATGGGTTAAAAACTAGAGGTAATAATAAAGCATTATATATTCAAGTCTATAGGCTTCACTATAAATATATAATGATATATTCAATGTATAAATTAAATTTTATTGTATTTGGAATGTTTTTATTTTTTCTCATGTGGCTTGAACTATGTTATATACTCAAATGTGTAGGTTTTTTTATTATGATTGTGTTGAATGGATTTTTGGGACTCACCTTGGGATAAGCCACAGGCTTTGCTTTTGAATGGGGAATTACCTCAATTAGAAAATGAAAGGTTGTTAATTTTTTGTTTATATTATGCTATTTTAGGTTTTCTTTATGGAATGGCTATGTGATGTGGTTATGGTAAACATCTTATTTTGAGACTATCATTGCATACAATTGTGATACAGTTTTAGGTGCTTGCTTATTCTATTGATAAGGATTAAAACTTGTACATTACTTAGATGGTATTACATGAGATTTTTTTTTGTTTTTTCATTTTTTTAATATTATTTTTAGTTTATGATGCTCAATGTGTAAATTTCATAATTTGACTCTTTTCCATTTTTGGTATACATTTGATGACTTTTTTGGGTTGTTATGCCTCTTTTTGCTATCATTGTGATTTGGACTATTGATGTACATTAATTTGGGGGATAATTATTTTAAAATCAACTTGGTCATGAATATATTTAGCACTATTGGTTATCAAATACTTATATGTTATATTTTATTGCATATCTTTTTTGAAGTCAACGAGTTAAAAAATCATTGTTTAATCTAAGGAAGTCAAATGGATCTATCCTTGGTTGAATGATAGTATTAATTTTAATCATGAGTACTCTTTTTCCATGCATTATCTTAATTTAATCATTTTTCATTAATTATGTGCTTAGATATCAAAGCTTAGGATATTCATTTTTGAGTTCAACCTTCTATGAGCCCTACTTTTGAACTCTACATCCAAATAATTGACAGGGTGGTCTATGGACACTGATGGGGGGCTAATTGGGTAGATGGGTGGGTTGTTTTAATGCTTCTCTCTCTCTCTCTCTATATATATATATATATATGTATATATATATATATATATATATATATATATATATATATATATATATATATATTGTTGTTTAGAGTAAAGACATGATGTGAATCAATGTCTCAAGGATGATCTATTCTATAAGTTGTATGTATTTGATTTTGAAATGGATGTAACAGTTATTTATATCTTCATTTTATGGGTAGACCTATACATTGATTTAACCTTCTTGCAAGTGCAAATATTAATAAATGGTTATCCTACAAGAATATGATCTTTTTATTCCAATCATTTAAATGATTATTCAAATTAGCATTTTCTATTTTGGGAAAATAAACCTATTACTTATTTTGAAAAATAATAGTTAGTTATTTATCTTTAAAAAATTATAATGGGTGATTTAATGTTGAAAACTGAGTAGTTCCATTCTGTTATCCTTTTCACCAATGAATGAATTACCATTAAGTTGCTAAAGTACAATTTAATTGGTTATTATATGCTAGAATGCTATAGTTCATGAAGGTAATTTATATAAATTATAAGTTTTTTGTTCGCATTATTTTGAAATTGGTATTGAAAACATTATAGAAAAAGTTCTATTTTATATAATTTTATAGATATTATTTGTGTGATATTTATTTCAATTGATGTTTTATGCATGTTAAAGTTACGTAGTGTTTGAAGGACTATTACAAGGTATAAACTGAGATATTCAAGTGGAAATGTGATATATTAAATTGCAACTATGTTGTGTTCATTGAGAAGAAGTTATAATTTTATTGTTAGAAATAAGCATGGAAGCTCAAGAGTTGTAGATTAATTTGTAACTTGTTTTTTTATTTTTGGGTTGTTTTGTTTGCAATAGAAGGAAAATACATTATATTATGAATATTAATTATACTGAACTCATTATTGTTATTATTTAAGATAGGTTATGTCTCCATTGTATTATTTTTTTCCTTTCATGTTGATATTTATAATAGTGGTAGTAAGTTCATTAATACCATGATAATGATTGTTGGTATTAGTTACCAATGTTATAGTTATTAAATGATTGTCAATCTTGTCATAATTCTTGAATATAATGCGAGCTAGATGATGTGTCTTACATGTTTTCATGACTTATACATTAAATTATCTTTTTAAGTCACCAATTAAATAAGAAATAAATTGATAATTTAATGTATTGAATAAATATAGTTGTATGATCTTGCCTTTGTAAAATAAAAGAAACAGTTCATGTATTAAGTAATACTAAATTCACTTATGTATCAAGTGACTTAGCTGAAGCATTGATTGACTTTATGAATTTATCTAATTTTTCATTATGTAGAACATAAGTATGGTTGTTGAAACATCAAAAGATTGTTAAAATGTTAAATACTTATTTGATGAATAGTCATTATGTATCCTAATGTAAATGGACCATATGACCAACATAATATACATATAATATGTTATTACTATATGAAATGTGACATGGTCAATGCATATTCACTTAATCAAATGTTATGAGTTTAATAATTATGTGTAATAAAAATTAGAGGTGATTCCATTTGATGTAATATCCACATGTTTGGTAATGTTCATCAATGCTATTAATCAACATTGTATTTTAGTTGATTTATATTCTTATGATAAATTGATTCAATAATTATGAGATTAATGATCTTAGCTTAAGTCATGATGACATAAGTACGTAGCCCTAATTACTAGCTAATGAATTTGTGTGGCATGTAGTATTGGAAGAATGTCAAATAGTTTGCATTGTATTGATTTTGGAAATAAACTTAAAGTTCAAGTCTTGTTGTTCACATAATTATGTAGATCAATGAATGTAGAAAGAAATGTCTGATGATTCTTCTATTGTGAATTAAATTATTTCTACCTTAACCTATTGTTCACCTTCTTGATATTGACTTGTAATCTTGGTTAGATATTAGCTTACATACATGGTCATAGTGCAAATTATTTTATGTCAAGTACAAGATTTAAATCAAGGCTAAAATATGGTATTGATCCTTTTAGGAATGCCATAGCTTAGTGATCATATTTGAGTATATGAATGTAAACTTAGTACATAGGTAAACCCAAATTTGATTAATAATTGGTTAAAAAAACTTCTTAATAGAATCGGTAGTAATTTTTAACCTTTATCAAATACATGTGTTTGTTATAACATAATTATGGGCTTGACCACACTTTCTACAAAATAGTTTATTTGGCTAGGTTTGAATGGTGATAATTAACTTCAAGTTGTTTCAATTTTTTGGGTTTTTATATTTTTATATCAAATCATAAGTTATGTTCTCTAGGTAACTTTGGGAAAGATGTTACTAGTTTGCCTTCCTAAGTGTTATTTTTTTTCAACTCAGGATGATGAGAACTACATCAAGTGGGTTAAATGATGATAACGACCTAGAAATTTACCCTCTTGTAAGAGGTATATATATATGAATAACTAAGGGAAGAGGTAGATGTTATGGATCCCAAAACCTTAATCGAGGTAGAGAAGAACCTCTTATTAACAATGCTGATAGCAATGTTGGTGAACCCAATATAAATGTTGCTAGAGGGAATCCTACTTATAGTGAATAATAATTCATCAATGGTATATTAACTACTTTGAATGCCTTCAAAAGTAAGTTAGAATACCAAGAATGTAGGCTGAAAAATTTTGAGGGTGTTACAAAAGTAGAATTACCTCATTTAGATGAAAGCCAAGTGGAAGAAAAAAAATCCAATAAATGCCTTTATGGTTGATCCCATTATAAAGGAAATTAAAAAGATTCCATAACAAGTGTAGGATATTTTTTTCTTTTAGTTTTCCCTACACAATTGTTAGTCAATTTTCTTAGGGTTATTAAGGTTGTTAGGATAAATACACTTAATTTGTTTTCTAATAGTGAGTTGAGATGTTAATTTTTTTGACCTAATATCTCACTATATAAAATACCTCCTTTGTACTTTTTTGGCTAATTAGTTGATGAATATTTTTATGTATTCGATGCAACTTTTGTTATATCAATCTTGATCTCACCCAATTTTATGGATTTCATGTAATCTTAGTCATTCATTGATATTGGAGTTATTTGATATGGTATCATAGCTCTGATCTAATGGTCACTTTGTCATTCCTAAAAATCCTTAGTGAGAGTTTTATTGTATTTTTTCATATCTTTGGTGAGATCTCATGAAAATCCATGAAAATTAATCATATAGAGTCTTAAATCACAAAATATAAAGAAAAATCAAATTTAAAAGGTGTCAAAACCTTAGGATTAATTGTAAACATGACCTAGTTTCATGATAATAGATTTTATCCATTTTGGAGGGTTTGGAAGCTTTTTCAATGATTTCACACAAATCTTATAATCAGGGTCTCCATGAAAAAATATTTTTCTATGTTTTTTGAGATCATTGGTGAGTATTTTATGGAATTTACATACCCTTATTAGATATAAAGATTTTGGGCTTGGTGAAAAAATTATCCTTGCATGTGTCAAAACTTTTGACTGATTTTTTAGTCCCCATTCCTTACATCAAGACTTTGGAGTGCATATAAAGTACATAAATCTAATGACTATTGAGGTCAATAAAAAAATTTAGTATCAATATTTTTGACTACAAGAGTAGTCGACATTTCCTGTATTGGTCTTTTTTATTGTAGGAGTAGTTGACATCTCTAGCATTGATATTTATGAATATAGGAGTAATTAACATATATAAAATTGATATTTATAAATGTGGTAGAAATATACATTCACATAATTAGGATTTGGATTATGGGAGCACTTATTAACCCTAACACCTATAGGAGATCATCTTGCCTCTGATGTGTATAGTTTTGATGACAAAGGTTTGGCACTACAAGAATCCATTAAAAGCCTGACATTTTTTTCCACTGTAATAAGGGCCTGTATCTTTGATGTAAAACCTTGATGTCAATTTTTTTGACTATAGGAGCAACCACCAACCATGAAAAATGTTATAGAGGGTACAAACTATGATGATTACCATAGGAACATCAACTTTAATGGTGTGAAGTGTGACACTAGTCATTTAAAAAGTGGTGCATTTTTTAGATGATGTCACTCACCCATTAATCCAATGAATCAAAAAAGAGGAGGGAGAACTTATATTAGCCCTTATCCCCTGGTCATATGAAAAATAATCCCTTGGTTATTTCTAACCTAAAAGAGATTAACTTTTTATTTAAAAGGGCCTTAAGTTCTTTTATGAGGAAACTCATTCAAAAAAATTTAAGCTTTTAATCTAAGGGGTCCCATATTTTTTTCTCAAAGTTGATTCAAAATATTTTCCACCACTATTTCTACCTAAATTTTCCATAGGAATAAGATTTCCAAATGGCCATAACTTTTGATCGATAACTCAGATTTGAGTGTTGTCCTCTTTAAAAGTACATATTTTTATGCTATACACATTAATGATCTTCTTGGGTCTACTACAAATTGATTCAAACCAATTATTACACACTCTTAGATGCATTATTGGATAAGCCTGATGTCCCTCCATTTATTTCATACTTACACATAAATTACTCAATATGCATTCTTGATTATGTCCAATGTGTAAATGAGCAAGCTTGTATTTACATCTTTAAGGGGTGGTCACTTTAATAGTTATAAATGGATATTATGTGGTCTTATGTACTTTTATTTTATAAATTTATTCTTTAATGTTTAAAACAACATCTTTTATACATTATGGATTCACATCTAATAGAATCACTCATAATGTTTAATTATCATGGATAAAAATACATAATGAAAATCATTTTTTAATCCAATGGTTACCATCAAATTATAATGGGAACTGAGACTAATCCTTCAGTATCAAAATGGAAAATCAAATGGTTTAAGTATTATGATAATTTTTGTGGACTACTATGTCTTTCCATCTCTCCTCATCTACTCTTTTACATAAAATTTTCCAAAACACCTAATCAAGTGTGGAGAACTCTAGGAGTGGTCTTTAAGAATTAGGATGTGATGAAAGGCCATGAGATAGATAATTATCTCATCAATTTGAGCCAATATTATTAGGACACCCTACAAAAATTCTTCACCAAGTTTAGACTTATAATGTTATAGTTGAAAGAATGTGGAATTAATAAGAAAGATAAATAACTTGTTATGTCGATACAGTTCAAAATAGGTCTATAATATTATATATTTATGTCCACTTTCCATGCCATAAAAAGCACTCTTGGAGATTCAAGGAATATGAATTATTTATATGCCTTTGATGTTTAATTGATTTAGGAGAAAGATAAGTTGATACATATGGGAACAATTAAGTCCTCAAAATCTCATGCACTTTTTGCTAAGAAAGAGAAGGCTTAAAACTACAGAGATAAGAAACACAATAGAAAGGATCAAGATAAGGATGAAAATTCTCCCACCAAAAAATAAAATAATTATACCTCTTTTTATAGTGTTAATCCTAAGAAATATAGGGTCAAATATGCATTTTGATCATGAAATCATGATGAAATCAAATTTTTGAAGAAACAAACTGACTAACTAAGATGCTTGAGAAGCACAATATCAGTGTCCCTAATTATACCAATAAAATTTCATCAACCTATGAATCCTATAAGACATATGAAAATAGTAAAGAAAAGGAAAAATATAACAATAAAATGAAATAAAAGGGTAAGATTACTATTGTACATCCAACTCCTACATTGGCCATTGACTCTAGTGCTTCACATCACATGGCCTCTTATCAAATAGAGTTTAGTTCCTTGAAACTATATGAACTATCCTCTATATGAATGGGTGATAACACTTATAAAAATTTTCTTGGGAGAGGGTATATTTAAGTGGGTTGTGTAACATTTAATAATATTCTAGGTATTACTTAACTTTAAACTAATCTCCTATTAGTTTACCACATCACTCACCTTGGTTCGGGCATGTGAGTTGAGTTCACTCTAGATTCAATATATGTTAGAGAGCTACATAATGAAAATATATTATCAATGTGAATGTTAGACCAATATATCTCACACTTTTCTCTTGACTCTCCTTCAAATTATTCTTCTTTAGAATTGCTTAAACTTAATGAAATTTATGATCTTGAACATACATCTAATATTGATTACTCTTATTCTAAAATAGATTAATACATTAGTGATGGGGAGACACCTCCACCATCTCCTTGTCACCTTTTAGATGTTGAGGAATTATTTCCTAATCAACCTACTTATTTTTTTACTTCAAACATTATAGGGAACATGTATACTAATCTGGGACACATCAAACATTAGGTAGTCTATCACATAATTTTGGGGCATTAAATAGTCCACTTCTTTTAATCCCATTGCACCATCATTATATATAGTAGTTGAACTTACTACCTTATATGAAGATAAAAATTACTTGTATAAGACTCATACCTTGTTTTAAGATCTATTAGGCACTTTGAAGTCACATTCAATAGTCTAGGATGATTCACTCTTCACTATATCTACTTCTAATCCATAGTCACTCTCATGAATTTCATTACAAGATATTGGATGGCTATAAGTAGTTATAGACTCTAGTGTGGATTTTTATCTTACACATTTTCTCCACTTTATAGGAGTTTCATTATACTTGGGTACCTCATTAGGCCTTTTTGTCAGGATCTAGTTCTTATACCCACTTAAGCTATGATTCAAGGGGTGTTAGTGTAGTATCTTTTTTTATTTTGATTTTACCTACATGGTTGTTAATTATCTTTCTTAAGGTTATTAAGGTCGCTAGGATAAATACAGTTAATGTGTTTTCTAACAGTGAGTTGAGTTTTTACCTTTTTGGTAACCTAATATCTCACTATATAATTGTACTCCCCACTTTTTTACTTTTTGGCTAATCAGTTAATGAAGCTTTTTATGCATTTGACGCAACTTTTTTTATGGGAATATTTCTCTCACATAATATTAGGGTTTTAATGAAATCTTATATGTTTAATGATATTAGAGTAATTAGACAACCATTAGCTAAAAATTAAAGAATAATACATTCATAATATAAATTTTTGTACTCAATATGGTCATTATGGGTTTATAATAATGTTCTTTAGATTGACAAATATACCTATTGCTTTTATGAATATTATGAATAGTGTGTTTAAGGATTATTTAGATAAGTTTATTTTTGTTTTACGTTATGGTATAATGATATATTCTAATAATACAACTAAGGATGAGTGGCATTTGTGTTTAGTGTTGCAAAGGTTAAGGCAACATTAGATTTATGGGAATCTTTCCAAATGTGCATTTTTATAAACTCAAATACATTAATTGGGACATGTTATTTAAAAGGATGGCATTGTTGTAGATCCAACATATATAAAATCTATTTAATAATGGCTTGTCCCTACTAACATACATGAAGTTCATAGTTTATGGTTTTGGTTGGTTACTATATAAGGTTTGTGGAAATTGTTTATAGTTTGGCTAACCCAATTATTTATTTACAATCCAAAGGTAAAAATTTTGTTTGGAATTTTGAATGTCAAGAATATTTTAAGAGGATCAATGAATCATTAACTACAACACATGTGATTGTTACTCCATATCCTAATGGTAATTTTAAAATCTGGTCTACTGCTTATGATGGTTTTGGCGGTATACTTATGTAAGATGGTAAGGTTGTGGCATATGATTCACATAATCATAAGGAACATTAAATGAATTATCCCATGCATGATTTAGAGCTTATTTCTATTGTACATGCTTTGAAATAGTGGAAACATTTTTTTTAGGTAAGTAGTTTAAATTTAAATTCAATCATCACAACCTAGAATATTTGTTCACTCAGTATGATCTTCATGCTCAACAACATAGATGGAAAAAATTTATGCATAATTTTGATATGAGTATTGAATATGTAAAAGGCAAGGATAATCATGTTACTGATGCCCTTATCCAACACATATATCTAACTATATTGTCTATTTTTTAATGTAATTTTACAACTATTATTTTGGAAAAATAGCTTACTAATCAATTATTTCATGAAGTAAGTGTAGGTTTGGATGATGAACTTTTAGAAAAGAAATTTGTTGATTTTTTTGTTGAAAATTATGGCCTAAATCATGAAAATAGATTTTTTGTGCCCAATTTAGGTGAATTGTGAAATATTTTTATGAAACAAGTATATAAAACACATGATTTTACTCATCTAAGTATTGAAAATATCACACATGATCTGAAATGCTATTATTATTGGCTTGGTTTAAATCATATTGGTGTTGATTTTGTGGCAAAGTATTTGGATTGTTAGCAAGTAAAAGATGAACATTGTCATCTAGGAGGTTTGGTTTATCTTCATGATATTCCATAAGGTAATTGGACTATAATTTCACTTGATTTTATTATTAGTTTATGGAATTCATGTAGTAAGCATGACACTATCTTGGTTGTGATTGATAAATTCACAAAAGTTGGTCATTTTATTGTTGGTAATCTGACTGATGATGTTTTTGTGTTTATGAAATTCTTTTTGAAAGAAATAGTTTTGTTTCATGGCATTTTCAAATTCATTATCTATGATAGATATAAATTATTTACTTTAATATTTTTTTAAACTTTGATTGTAGTTTTTGAAATGCATTTAAATTTTAGTTCTTCATATCACCTAAAAATGGTTGGACAATCAAATAGGCTTAACC